>JASDQU010102768.1:420372-452532 GCA_032191745.1 Picea mariana
TAACATTTAGAATACTCACTTATTAAAATATACACAATACATTATGTACTAGCAGCTGAGAAATAGGTACCATATAAGTTGGAATCTTAGCCAGCATTATGCACTAAATGCTGTATGCTGGAAACCTACATTATCGTCCAATCTTATTATCATAGATTGAAATGAATATAAGGACCACAACGGACAGACTGGGAGGCACAGGGACAGACCTAATATTCAATCAGGGATGATCATGAGGATCCGTTTCAAGGTTTCCATATGCTGGCGGGGAAGGCGAGTGTAGATATCGATACTCCTTCCTCCATCGTCTCTTCCTGGGAAGAACATCATCCCTCCGATAGCATATAGCGTTGCAGTCTGCGCATTCAGTGGCTTCCCCCATCCATAGTCTATTTCATAAACTGGAAATTTGGGAGAATTCCCTGTGCCAACAAAGTAACGGCCTCCTAAGGTTTCTTCTAATAAACTTGAGAGAGGTCTCCCGCTTCCAAGGCGGCAGTCAACCCAATCTATCAGAGTATTGAGCTGCTCCTCCGCGGTGCAGGACTTGATGAGCTCCTGCATGAGAGCGGCAGCGAAGCGGATATCTTGGCCCAGAAGCTGTTTCGCTGTAGTTCGGGCAAAGCCCACGGATACGCAGTTTCCGAAAAAAGATAGGGGTAAGGGAGGTTTTACTCGGCGTCTGCTGTTAGTCATCATTCCAAAATCAACGGGATCGTTCTCTGGGACTTCTCGAGCTCTCGTTACGCATCTCCAAAAATGTGCGCTAACTGCCACAAACGAACTCGAAGCTCCCGCTCGTTCCTTCAGCTTCCCTATCATTTCTTCATTAAAATGAAATCTTGAAATCTCGAAGTCCTCAGTTTGGTCGTTCATGGATTCCTGGACACTGCTCTCGTTATTAATGTCGACATTGCTTTTGCTCACGTTGATTTCCCCACTCTCGGGCTGTAAATCATCTCGCATGAACTTGAAAATCTGCGCTCCCTTGATATCATCGGTGACTACTTCTTCAGTCCTGAAAGAAATGTTGGGCATTGCGGAATTGATCTTCTCTTTGCGCTTAAAGTTTCTTCTCATGTGCTCAGGTTTGCTTGAAATAGGAGATCCCCGGCTACATTCTGCCCAGCAATTCATAAAATGCCAAAAGGAACTCCCATCCCCCACAACATGATGAAGGGAGGCTCCGATGCAGATTCCGCCTCCAAGAAAACCAGTCACCTGCAGTACACGAAACCGATCAATTAATTTCAATACTTTCAATTGCAATTAATTGGAAATTTTATAGTGGTAGTAACTAGTATAATATTCAAGGACGACACAGTGTCTATATGTCGAAATTTATTTAGGATAGTTTAAAGGTCTCGTGAGAGTAAGTGACGCATTTAACTACCAGAGTATGAGTTTCATACAGTCAGAGTTTATGAGTTGAAATCAAATGGTAGCTAAACCTACTTATTTGTGTCAATGGCGTCCAATAAGTTTTAAATCACTTGTTTCAGGGCTGGCTTCTATTTAAAAATTTGTTTTAGATCACTTGTCTTTGCAATAATAAACAAATAAAATTTATTGCCCTAAAATTATAAGCCCATTGCTTAAAAGAAATAGAGATGGCTAATGGTGAATGTCGCGGTGCCTCACAGAGTAACCTGGTAATGCATGTAATTTGTTCTGTTTTATTTAGATCGAAAATACAGCATTCAAATTGGATCGAACAAAAGTTTTATTTGATTATACAGCATTCAAATTGGATCGAACAAAAGTTTTATTTGATTGTTAAAGTATATGAAGGTGTAAATATTTTATCTTTTTTAGATTTGAATATATAATTTGTTAGGAGGAAACATATATTCTTAAAGTTGTGACATAGCAAGAAGAATACTTATTACTACAAAAATTTGATGACTTTAAAGCTGTTATATTATACTTGTCCAAGTTACCTCTTGTATATTGATAATGATATCAAAGCTTTGGATACATTGCACTTTGCGAATGTCGTGGCCAGATGGGCTTATGAGTGAGTGTATTGACTGAAAAGGCTGACGCAGAATGGATGCTCAAAAACAAAATGCACTAGAAAAACAAAATGAGAAGGACAAGGCAGGACTGGCTTGCCTACAAAGTGAGAATTACCAAAGAGAAGCACTAGGCATCACTGTGGTGTCAATGCTCCGTGCTCTAAACGAAGGTATAGACATTGTAGAGATAATTTTAATGGATAATTTTCTTCTTATTCAGTTGGAGAGCACCAGACTCTCTTCGACGTGCAGAAATTCTCTCCGTTACTAAGGCGTCGTCTTGTATTGGCTAGGCTGCGGATTCGCGGATTGCATATGATGGCATTGATTAATGGGCATTAAAAATAAAACCTAGATTTATTAGTTCAAGCTAACTGTCTCGGTTTGCTACAACTATGGAGTCTTTGAAGTCTTTGACAAAAGAAAGGTTGAAGTGGTTTCCTTTGTGAGCAGGGTTGGAATTTCAAATCTCAACAGCCCGTTAAATTTATTAACAGATTTAAAGAAAAATGTTGAGTGGCAAATCACTTGGTGACGGGCAATTTGCCAGTCAAATTCCATCCCTGTTTGTTAGTTACATCCACTTTGAATTGTCCCGGTAAAGGAAAAACATAGATGTTCTAATCAATATTTAGCATAGAGGTTCTAATTAATATTTATTTCCATTGCCTTTTTATTTTAGTTATCTTTATGATTTGTAATTTGTCATGGATATTTTGTTGGAACAATTTGTCATAAAGTATTGAAATATTTTTGGGTTGATAGGTGTATATTTATTGAGAATAACTAGATTTGATGATCTTTTAATCATAAAGAGGATTTCTATGGACATATATTCTTTTTCATCACAAGAAATTGAAGGTTAAGAGTTTATGAATTATCTTCCTCCCATATTAAAACATAGAGGTTAATCATTAGTGAGGTTCATTAATGAGATTAACTTGATAATAACATATCCTATTATTTAATGCAACAAATGAGGTCATTTACTATCCTTAGTTTTCGCTGCATCAATGTATTACCCCTTTTCTTGGAGTTTGTAAATATAACTATAAGTGGCCAAAATACTATGGCGGACTAAATATGTGTGAATGTTTGATTTGATGAAACTTTGTATAAAAGGGTCAGTATATGGATTTTATGTTATTAATAGAAATTTGATATGTGTTGCACAACTGCTAAAAGGGGGGAGTTTGCCAAGATAGACCATGGATGCTATGAGAGAGATGGTGAGGGAAACTGAGAATGGTTGAGATGACCCTCACCAAACCAGTACCTACTTGGTGTAATTTCTCAACAATCCTCACTCCCAGAAATGAATTACCAATGAGGCTGGTAGTTGGAAGGCCATCCTCAAGAGTTAATGAGGTACCCATTTGTAAGGTTTCTAGACCTGACCACGAGTTGGGGATTCAGAGTTGGGGATTCAGAGCCAGCAACCTTGCTAAGGAAGGCAAGAAATTAAGTAATTCGGGGGACTGAGACAGATATGCGAGGAAGCAGAGTAGAGAAAACAATCTCTAGAAGAGAAGAGAGCATGTTTCGACTCTAGGGATGAGAGAAAAGTTGAGAAGCAAGCTCATTTTGGCTATAAGAAGCCTTGGGAAGGGTCTCGCTACAAGATGATAAACGAGGCTGACGAGTGACTAAGGAAGTGCTCGCGCAGACCTCCTTGCTTGGTGTAGATGAATCTGGTTGCCAGGATCCTGTGGGAGGAGGAGAGTAACCTCCGTCCTTGACTTTCGTGGAGCAAGGAGAAATGATCTCTCTCAGAGAATCATGGTATAGCTCAGGGGTGGCCAACGGTAAATCCATCAGGAGTGGCTCTTCTTATGGTTGGGTGGAAACATGCACCCCTTTCAGTAGTCACTTCACATTTTCTAGTTCTGATAAGTATTTTCATACTCTGTGTAATATATTGGATGCGATTATTGAATGTTTGTGTTTATGGTTAATTCTTCCAGTGTTTGAACAATTATTAGAAATGCTCATTTTACTTCTGCAAACTGTTATTTTTACATGGTTTTCAATTTACCTCAGTGAGCCGCTAGAGATTTATGGTATGGGAATCCACAGAAGAGTCATGGTAGGATTAACTAAAACATTTAAGTCCTTTCAACCTTTTGAGTTTACCTTAGGAAGAATGTCAAGTTCAACTCTGTGGGATAAGGGCATTCCTTCAGACCCTCCACCCATGTGACCGAGGGCTCATACCCATGGCCTTAATCAAGTCTCGACTAAGAGCTGAGTGTAGCCTAGAATCCAAATATGATCCCACATGACCCAGGATTGGAAACCCCCCGCTAAGCCCGAAAGGAGTGAAGCTACTTTGACTTCGGGACTTAGAATTTTACAACCCTTGAAAACAACCGAAGGCCGCAGTCATGAATCAATGAGGGTCGTAGATCTAGGGATCCAATGGGGATCTCTCTTAGCCGTTAGATCGGACTTAGGAAGGGTAGCATTAAGTACTTCGGCAAAGTTCCGCTTTAATAGAATAGGAGAGGTCTAGCACCAAAACTTCTGAATGCGAGAGTTGCAAAGTTAATCTAGACCATTGAGAATAGAGGGATGCGTGTCCATAGATCAACGGCTACCGAAAGTTTGGGTATTCGGCAGTATCAATGTGAAGATATAGGGACGTAGAATGTTGAACGTCAAACGTCGACATTCAACGTAGAATGTCAAATGTCGAATTTATGAAGTGATGTAGATCGTCGATCCTCGGGTTGTTTGGGATCCCTCTGAGCCATCGATCTAAGGACTCTGTTGAAAAACCCTCTTAACTTCCCAACCAACTAGAAACGCATTGTGGAGTGACACGTGGCCCCCACTTGTTCCCTATCAAAATTCGCCCATTGGACTAGAGTCGTTGGATGAGAGGCCACGTGGTAGGAGATCCTAAAGTTCAGAGACTTGGCACTCCAGAGGAACTTGTCTACGAGTCTTCAAAGTGTGAAAACCTCTGAAGTCAAAAACGACAAAGTGAATATCAACCGTTGATAGGAGGAGGATATGTGGCGTTATATTAGAGAGTCTGGAGACTTGGCTCTTCAGGGGATTCATGATGTGAGGAGTCAGTAAGCTTCGAAGCCTAGAGTCGCGAAGTAACGAAAACTATGGATATATGGATCTACGTGGACAAATCTCCATAGTGAGATCTAAAATAAATTGGAAGGTTGTGTGTCGGGGGTTGATGTGGCTCACTGGCATCATCGAGAGTGACGTGGACACGCAACTAAGGTGCCACGTGTCACTAGAATATGGATGATTCATAGACCCCTTATGCCTATTAGAGAATGACATGTGTCACCCCCCTAGAGAGTAAACGTGTCACCCCTGGCCCTAGCCGTGCGTCAGCCTTTAGTTCATGTCCACCTGGCCAACGTGATTGGTAACGCGACCAGGACTTTGTGAGTTCGTAATATTTGGGGCATTTTATAGTAGAGGTACAATCAATATCGATCGCCAATTATTGAACGTCGAAAAGTTCATCGTCTATCGTCGAAACGTTCAACGTCGAGCGCCGATCACTGAATGTCGAAATGTTCATCATCGATCTCCAAATGATGAACACCGAAAGCATTCAACGTCGATCGCCGATCACTGAATGCTAAAATTTTTAACTTAGAACTTCGATCAACGAATGGACAAAGCCATGTGGAGAGATTTTGAGACTTCGGGGGTGTGCGTGGAGTAAGAAAAAGGGTGTTTAGCACCAAACGCTGAAGACCCCAACTAATAAATCTTAGATAACTTCAGGAGGCTGTATCTTGTATACCAGGGATCGGATTTTGAGCTGGTAACAATCGTTAGAAAGATACAGACAAGTAGAAGAGGATGAATACCTCGAAGATATAATTTGAGATGATTTGAACAAGCAAACATTTGATGCCCCATCACTAGAAAGGGTATTTAGGGGTTAGGTGTATTAAAAATTGGTATCAAAGCATGGAAACAACACTTGGCTTGCTTGGGCTCACGCACGAGTCGCATAAAATATTATTAGATAACTTTAGGGGGTAACACCCTACCTTACCCCCCTTCTATAAGAAACTTGTCTGAACCTCTACTGAAGAGAGAAACGAAACATTCTACTGGTTGATAGATGCTTTGGAAATATACATTGCATGTTGCTAATGTTTCCAAATAAAGAAACTAACTTCACTTTGCAATAATATGTGTTGTTCATGAATTGGTAGATGAGTAACTAACATAAAATGTTTTTTCAACACTCAAGAAGTCAATGAACATAAAAAAAACTACAACGTAAGGGATGGTGACACACCATGAGTTGGGGGAGTGATTCCACAATAGAGAGGAAGAATCTGATGAAAGGAGGGCGGTGGAAACCCCTCCAAATTTGGTCGAAAATGTAAGAAGCCTCATGGTAGAATTACATAGTTATAAAGCTGGCAATGAAAGGCTAATAAAGGAGCAGGAGAAACAAACATAAATTAATGCAGTCTTACTGCAAAGTCTATCAGATATACAAAGGAAACTACAACATCGTCTAGCTGCCAGTCATGTGGACAACCATCATACTAGGAAAACTCCAAGTCCACCTGAGATACAAAATCATGGTCCAGAAAGTGGCCACACCAAAAGGAGCACCTTAAGGAAGGCCCAACATGGAGTTAAGAGACTCACCAGAATGTATTTCTGAGGATAGTGACAACTCAAAGGAGTCTCCAAGTGGAAAAACTAGTTCCCAATCTTAAATGAGAGGAAAGAAGAGGAAACATTCCAAGAGTCATGACCCTGAAGAGTTCAATAAATCCAAACCACCCACATTTGATGGAGAGATTAAGAAGGGGGAAGAAGTAGAAGTTTGGATACTTTGCTTGAAGAAGTACTTAAGATTCCATAACTACTCTTAAAACTTAAAGGCTTGGATAGCCATTTTCAACCTGAATGGGAAAGATTCCATTTGATGGGAGGACCTTAGGAATGTGAAAGGAATCCATGAGAATGACTTGCCATGGAAACAATTTGAGAAATACTTCAAGAAGAAGTATCTATCAGAAAAGTACTTTGATGGGAATACCAAGGAGTTCTATGAACTCAAGCTGGGACAACTCACCATATATGAGTATATCAAAAAATTTCTCGAGTTGATGAGGTATGTGCCCTACATAAAGGATGAAAAAGTAAAGATGCAACAATTTATTAGTGGAATACCTTAGTCCTACTGGAACAAAATTGAGTTTGATGAGCCAAATACATTAGAAGATACTATTCGAAAAGCAAGGTATTTCTATGATCAATTCAAGAATAAGACAGAACCCCATGAATATTGGAAGAAGAAAAACAATTTGGGATTCAAGAAGGAGGGGTTTAAACCCTTGATATTTAAGAACCATGGGAAGAGTTCTAGGATGTGACTTCCTATGAGAAGTGTGTATCGGAAAAATTTTCCATCCTAGAGTGGAAATAAACCATTCAGAGTTGTTCCAAGTAGGACTGATAACACAAAGAGGGAACCCTTGAAATTTTGAGGTTGTGGAGAGGAACATCTGTTGAGATATTGTCCACATAAGAAATAGAGAAAGAAGAGGGTTGACAATGTCCATGAGGCTACTGCAATCAATGATGTGGCTAGGAACATGCCACAAATTTATGCAACCTTGGATAATAGACAAGATGACCACCAAGATTCAGTAGTGGATATGGAAGGTAAGATTGCCAACCATCTTGTTTCCATTTTAATTGACCTTGTTTCTAATTTGAGTTATGTTTCCCCTCAAACTATTGAGAAATGTAAATTGCAACAAGTTAAACATGTTAAATCATGGCTAGTACAACTATCCACTAGAACCAAAATAAAAGTAACAGAGGTCATACCAGCATGCTAATTCGTTATGAGTGGGTTGCCCACCCAAGCGAACCTAAACATACTTCCATTAGGATCTTATGGCTTGTTGATTGGCATGGACTGGTTGGCTTCCCATATAACCAAGTTGGACTATTACAGTAAAACTTTGGAGTGTGAAAATGAAAAAGGAAGAAGGGTAACCGTACAAGGGATTCAAAAACATGTCTCAGGGAGACAAATATCAACCCTCGAAGTGAAGAAGTATTGCAGAAAGGGATGTCCCTTGTATGCAATAAAAGTACTGAAATCTGTTGAGAATGAAAAACCCAACTTAGAGGACCATCCCATATTAAGAGAATATAAAGATGTATTCCCAGAAGAGGTGTTAGGTCTACCTCCAAGAAGGGATATTGACTTTTCAATATAACTTATACCAGGAGCGGTGCCAATGTTTAGAACACCCTATAGAATGAGTACACCAGAGCTAGTTGAGCTCAAACTATATCTAAAGGATATTTGGGACAAAGGCTACATTCGACCTAGTGTGTCCCCATGGGGAGCACCAACCTTGTTTGTGAAAAAGAAAGATGACACACTCAGATTATGCATAGATTATAGACAACTCAATAAGATGACCATCAAGAATAAGTATCCCTTACTAAGGATCGATGACTTGTTTGACCAATTAAGGGGTGCTACAATCTTCTCGAAGATTGACTTGAGGTCTGGATACCATCAAGTCCGAATTAAATATGAAGACATCCACAAGACAACCTTTAGGAAAATATATGGTTACTATGAGTTTGTGGTGGTGCCATTTGGGATTACCAATGCACCAACCACTTTTATGTGCTTAATGAATAACGTATTAAAAAATTTCTTGGATAGGTTTGTGTTGGTTTTCATTGATGATATCTTAATCTATTCCAAGAATAGGGAAGAACATGAAGAACGTCTCAAGCTAGTACTCCAAGCACTAAGAGAACATCAACTCTATGCTAATATTAGTAAGTGTGACTTTTTCCAGAAATAAGTCCATTACTTAGGCCATGTTATTTCTGAAGAGGGAGTGGTAGTTGATCCTAACAAGATTAAAGCTATCATGGATTGGCCTACCCCAAAGGATGCATACGATATCAAATCCTTTAAGGGCCTAGAAGGATAGTATAGGAGGTTCATAAAGGGATTCTCCAAGATTGGTTTCCCAATCACCTCCCTTCATAAAAAGGGGGTTAAATTCATTTGGACATCAGAATGTGAAGAAATATTTCAAGAGATGAAATACCTTCTAACCAATGCACCTGTATTGAATATTGTATACCCAAACAAAGACTTCTTTGTGTGTACAGGTTCTAGTAAGGAAGGGCTCGGAGGAGTCCTTATGCAAGAAGGACATGTGATTTTCTATGAATCTAGAAAATTGAATGAGCATGAAGTCAATTATGTGACCCATGATATGGAATTGGATACCATAGTGCATGCTTTAAAAATGTGGAGGAATTACCTCTTAGGTATAAGATTTGTGCTTATGACATACCATAGTGGGTTGGGGTATTTGTTTGACCAACCAAAACTCAATGTGAGACAAGCTAGGTGGATGACTCTCCTTAGTGAGTTTGATTTTGAAATCAAACATATCAAAGGAAAGGAGAATAGGGTGGTTGATGCCCTTAGTATAAGTATGAAAGTGGTTCACTTGGTAGTTGTAAGCGCGAGTGAATATCAAAGAGAGAGTCAAAAGTGCACAAGAAACAACTGCATTTTTCAAGACCATGACATTGTACCTAAAGAAAGAGCCCACAAGGTTGAAGTACGAAGGCTATTAGATGCTTAATGATGGCCTTATGACTTACAAAGGAATATTGTATATTCCAAATTGTGACAACTTGATGAGGTTCATAATGGATGAACTAAACAAAATACCATATACTGGTCATCCTGGTTATCAGAAAATGATCACGACGACTAGGAAATTATTTTATTGGCCTAGACTGAAAAATGACAAAGTTGATTACTTAGCTAAGTGTCTATAATTTCATCAAGTCAAAGTAGAGAACCGGCACCCAGCAGGGCTATTGCAGCCCCTACTAATTCTCGAATGGAAATGGGAAACCATCTCCATGGATTTCATCACAACATTACCAAGATCAACCAAACAAAACGACGAAATCAAGGTAATTGTGGAAAAACTGAGCAAGGTTGCTCACTTCATACATGTCAAGTCAACTTGCAAGGAAATACATATTGCCAACATTTTCATGAAATCGATATTTAGACTGCATGGTATTCCTAAGGAAATTATATCCGACATAGATACAAAATTTACTTCAAATTTTTGGAAATCTGTGTTTGCTAGTTTTGAAACAAAATTGCTCTTTAGTACAGCCTATAACCCTCAAAATGATGGGTAGAAAGAGAGGGTAAAACAAGTGTTAGAATACATGCTGAGGATGCATGTAATGAATCAACCCAAGAAGTGAGAGGACTAACTACCGCTCGTACAATTTGCCTACAACAATGTCTATCAAGAGTTATTAAAAATGAGCCCTTTTGAAGCCCTCTATGGAAGACAATGCAACATTCCAATTAGCTGGAACAACCCAGTGAATAGAGTTACAATCAGGCCAGATATACTAAAGGAAATGGAACATCAAGTGATTGAGATCAAACAAAATTTGAAGATATCCTAGGATAGACAAAAGAGATATGCAGAAATGAAAATGGCTCCTAGAGAGTTCAAAACATGGGATCATGTGTATCTATGAGTTAGAACCAGGAAAATATCTTTGAGGATGGGAGATTTTCCAAGTTGGCACCTTGGTAATGTGGACCCTTTGAAGTTTTGGATAGAGTGGGACCAGTAACCTATAGGCTAGCACTTCCTCCCACAGTGAAGGAACATAATGTTTTCCATGTTTCTTTATTAAAGAAGCATGTACATGATTCTAATTATATTATTGACCGGTCTATGATTCAGGTGGAACCTGATGGAGAACTCCTGCCAGAACCTCAATGCATAATGGAAAGGAAGGAAACCCCAATAAGGAACAAAACCACTACACAGGACAAGGTGTAGTGGAAACACTTTGGCCCAGATGAGGCTACATGAAAAATGGAGGATGCCATGAAACGAGAATATTTGTTTTTGTTTAATTCTATTCATACAGAGCACATCGATGGATAGAACATCGAGGACGATATTCCTCTAAGGGTGAGGGGATTTTAATACCCGTGTTTCCCCCAGTTTGTAACTATGACTAAAAATGGTCAAGAGACTATGGCAGACTAAATATGTGTGAATGTTTGACTTGATGAACCTTTGTATA
Source organism: Picea mariana (assembly GCA_032191745.1). Taxonomy (NCBI): domain Eukaryota; kingdom Viridiplantae; phylum Streptophyta; class Pinopsida; order Pinales; family Pinaceae; genus Picea; species Picea mariana. The sequence continues at coordinate 431,532 of JASDQU010102768.1, forward strand.
AAAGGGTCAATGTATGAATTTTTTGTTATTAATAGAAATTTGATATATGTCAAGCGCAACTATTGAAAGGGGGGAGTTTGCCAAGATAGACCATGGATGATATGAGAGATACGGTGAGGGAAACCAAGAATGTTTGAGATGGCCCTCACTAAACTAGTACCTACTGGGTGTAATTACTCAACAGTCCTCTGACCCATAAATGAATTACCAGTCAGGATGGTAGTTGGAATGCCATCCTCAAGAATTAATGAGGATATGGGGCAGGGTACCCATTTGTAAGGATTTCAGACTTGACCACAAGTTGTGGATTCAGACCCATGCAACCTTTCTAAGGAAGGAAATAAAGAAATTAATTCGGGGGACAGAGACAGATCTACGAGGAAGCAGAGTAGAGAAAACAATATCTATAAGAGAAGAGAGCATGCTTTGACTTTGGATATGCGAGAAAAGATGAGAAGTAAGCTCGTTTTGGCTGTAAGAAGCCTCCGGAAGGGTCTTTCTACAAGCTAATAAATGAGTTTGATGAGTGACTCAGGAAGTGCTCACGCATACCTCCTTTCTTGGTGTAGAGGAATCTGGTTGCCATGATCTTGTGGGAGGAGGAGGGTAACCTTCATCCCTCACTATCGTGGAGCAAGGAGAAATGATCTCTCTCAAAGCATCATGATCTAGCTCGGGGTTGGCCATTGGTAAATCTGTAAGGATTGGTTGTGCCTATGGTTGGGTGGAAACATACACCCCTTTCAACAGTTGCTTCACATTTTCCAGTTCTAATAAGTATTTTCATACCCTGTGTAATATATTGGATGCAATGATTGAATGTTTGGGTTTATGGTTAAGTATTGAAGTTTTTGAACAATTATTATAAATTCTCATTTTACTTCTGTAAAATATTATTTTTACATGGTTTTCAATTTACCTCAGTTAGCCACTAGAGAGTTATGGTATGGGAATCCACAGAAGAGTCGAGATATGATTAACTGAAACGTTTAAGTCATGTCGACCTCTTGAGTTTACCTTAGCAGGAATGTCAAGTTCAACTCTGTGGGAGAAGGGCATTTCTTCTGACCCTCCATCCATGTGACTGAGGGCTCATACCCATGGACTTAATCAAGTCTCGACTAGGAGTTGAGTGTAGCCCAAAATCCAAATATGATCCCATATGACCCAGGGTTGGAAACCCCTTGCTAAGCCCAAAAGGAGTGAAGCTACTTCGACTTCGAGACTTCGGAAATTAGGATTTTACAACCCTCGAAAATAGTCGAAGGCCAGAGTCATGAATTGATAAGGGCCATAGATCTGGGGATCCAGTGGAGATCTCTCTCAGCCGTTAGATTGGACTTAGGAAGGGTAGAGTTAAGTACTTCGATGAAGTTCCACTTCATGAGAATAGGAGTGGTCTAGCGTCAAAACTCCTGAATGTTGGAGTCACGAAGTTAATATGGACCATTGAGAATAGAGGGATGTGTGTCCACAGATCAACGGTTACTATAAGTTTGGGTATTCGACGGTATCAATGTGAAGATATAGGGACATAGAATGTCGAACGTCGAATGTCGATGTTGAACATAGAACTCCAAATGTTGAATTCTTAATTTACGAAGTGACGTAGACTATCGATCCTCGGGTCCTTCAGGATCCCTCTCAGTTGTCGATCTAAGGACTCCGTTGTGAAACCCTCTTAACTTCCCAACCAACCGGGAATGCATCATGGAGCGACACATTTCCCCCACTTGTTCCTTGTCAAAAGTCACCCGTTAGACTAGAGCCATTGGATGAGAGGCCACGTGGTAGGAGATCCTAAAGTCCAGAGACTTGGCACTCCGAAGGAACTTGGCTAAGAGTCTTCAGAGTGTGAAAACCTATGAAGTCATGAATGACAAAGTGAATCTCAACCGTTGATAGGAGGACAACACGTGGCACTAGATTAGAGTGTTGAGAGACTTGGCTCTTCGAGGGATTCACAATGTGAGGAGTTAGTAAGCTCTGAAGCCTAAAGTCGCAAAGTAATGGGAGTCGTGGATCTATGGATCTACGTGGAAGGATCTTCACTGTGAAATTTGAAAGAAATTAGAAGGTTGTGTGTCGGGGTATGACGTGGCTCATTAACTTCATCCAGGGTGACGTGGACCTGCAACTAAGGTGCCACATGTCACCGAGATATGGAAAATTCACAGACCCCTTATGCCTATTAGAGCATGACATGTGTCACCCCCTAAAGAGGACACATCTCACCCCTGGCCCTCACCACTTGTTAGCCTCTGGTTCATGCCATCTTGGCCAACATAGTTGGTGATGCGACTGAGACTCTGGGACTTCGGGAGTTCAAAATATTTGGGGCGTTGTATAGTAGAGGGACGATCAATGTCGATCGTCGATTTTCGAACACCAAAAATTTCATCGTCGATCATCGATCGCGGAACGTCGAAATGTTCAACGTCGATCGTCAAACGTCGAAACGTTCAACGTTGATCGCCGAAAACGTAGAACTCCTATCATCGAATGGCCAAGGCCATGTGGAGATATTTTGGGACTTCGGGGAGTATGCGTGTAGCAAGAAAAGGGGTGTTCTTCTCCGAACGCCAAAGACCCCAACTAATAATGCCTGGATAACTTCGAGAGGCTATATCTTGCATACCAGGGATCAGATTTTAAGCTGGTAATAGTCATTAGAAAGCTACAGATGAGTAGAAGAGGGTGAAGACCTCGAAGAGATAATTTGAGATGATTTGAACAAGTAAAAAATCGATGCCCCATCCCTAGAAATGGTATTTAGGGGTCATGTGTGTTATAGCCAATTATTGTAGTTAGGGATCAACCACATAAACATAGGTGTGTTGGATGTAGTGAGTGCGACATATTACGTGTTAATAATTCTATCTAGGAAAATATTATTCCTTTCAAATCAATAAGAAGTAGAAATGGTGGAATGCATTGACTCTTTATTATATGCAAAGTGGTTTCCTATGTATGTCACATCACACCATACAAATTAATTTTATGTAGAATTATGAGATGAAAGCTAAAAATAATAATGAGAAATTTAGATTATTATACATAGACATAAAATGATAATAAATATCATACAATAAATAATTACTATACACCAAATTGGTGTCTGCCCAACGATTTGACTGGTAAAGTCTATGGAGGTATACATACCCTACCCCCCTCTGGATTTGAACTTGTGACCTCTTAGGAAGAAAATACATGTTCTTAACCATTAGGTCCAAAAATCGAGTATTGGCCAATTCCTAAAATGCCATGGAATGAAATAGTGTGTCACCTTTGTGACACTAAGAAGGTTGAAGATCAGAAACACTTTCTCTTAGATTGTCGAGCCTATACCCAGATTAGATCATTTTCAAAATATTTTTCACACTACCAACCTTCTCAACCTCTTAATTCAACAAAACTATTGTGATGTTGGAAAGCTTCTCTTAATGATTTTTTAGCATAGAAACAAAATTCTAAAGAATCGTAAGTAATCACTTACTCTCTTAAGATCAAATAGACCAATTCATTAAATATAATAATAATATACATTAAAACAAAACAAATATATATAATATGATATGATAATATATTATAATAATATTAAATATATAATATAGTGATAATATAATATAAATTAATAATTATAATAAAATAATATAAATGTAGAAATTTGAAAAAGTGAATAGTTATTATAACTTATTATATTATAATATAAAATTGAATACAAAATTATTACATAATATTTGTAATATGAATTAAAGATGAAAAATGCAATGAATATTAAAAATTAATATTGTGATTTGACTGCTAAATTAAATATAATACAAATTTCTCCCTATCAATTAAATATTTTATAATATTATAAATTAATAATTATATAATATAATAGTATTTAATATAACACATTATTAATATATTTAAATATTTTATAAAATTATAAATTAATAATTATATAATATAATATTATTTAATATAATACATTATTAATATATAATGGAAATATATATTATTATTGATATATGCCATTATATATTATTATTGATATATGATAAATAAATGAAGAAATATATTAATATAAAATATTTTATATTGAATATTTTAAAGATATTATGAGATTATCTCATTAAGATTTTAAGTAAGTTTAATATTGTCAAATAAAAATATGACATGTAATATTTTTTTACTTTTATATGTTTAATTTAATAATTATTGTTAATTCAATTTTTAGAAATGATATTGATTATTGAATTTCTAATTCAACAAGTATGATTTTTCTTACAAAAGTTATTTTGAAACATGTTTTTTATATAAAATCTTTTTAGAAGTAAATTTAAGTCTTTTTTTTGTGTACTTTCACTATTCCACTATACTATTCCACTATACTGTTTTGACTAGCTAATTTAATTATTCTAAGTTTTGACCAGTTTTGTTAAGCTAATTTAACTGTTCTAAGTTTTGACTAGCTTAGCGGAACATAGTAGGTATGCACTACAATGTTTTCTTTTAATCTAATTTGTAATTTGAAACATGATCACTGATTATGTTTTGAATTCGACGGTTCTCACCTTGAACGTGGCAAATTGAGAGACAGAGAAGAAAAAATTGGAAAACAAGAATGAGCAGAACGCAATAGTGTTGAGTATATTCAGAAAAGGGAAAAGAGCTGAGCTAAATAGGCTCGAGCAAATCAAGAAAATAAAGAAACAATTGTACAGTTGTCCAAGACAGTTGGTAGTGTACATTCAGATACTGTTGAGGTTACATATATAGTTAACACTCCCTCTTAAACTCAATAGTTACAAACATCAGCATTGATAATGCCCAAGTGTTGTCTCTAAAAATAAAAAATGGATTTTCCTAGTGGCTGCTTTGTAAAAATATCTGCGAGTTGATCTTGTGAGCCACAAAATTGAAGTGCAATGTCACCATTATTGACTAGCTCATGTATGAAGTGAAAATGAGTGTCACTATGCTTTCTTTTCCTATGAAACACATGGTTTTTGGATAAAGTGATTGGCGAGGTGTTGTCACAGAAGATAAGAGTTGGCTCATTTTTTGTATGTGACATATCATTCAATATTCCTCTCAGCCACACAGCTTGACAGGAAGATGAGGTAGCAGTGACATACTCTGCCTCTGCAGAAGATATTAAGACTATGTGTTGCTTCTTTGATGCCCAAGAAATCAGGTTCATGCCCAGGTGAAAAGAATGTCCTGAGGTTCTTTTCCGGTCATCTAGGCTTCCCGCAAAATCACTGTCTGTGTAACCAAAGAGATGATTATCATTAGACTGAGTGTACCATAAGCCAAAATTGAGAGTGCCTGCAACATATCTCATAATCCTTTTCACCATATTTTAGTGAGACTCTTTGGTGGATTCCATGAACCTGGAAACAAAGTTGGTTGTATACATAATATCAAGTCTACTTGTTGTAAGATACAACAAACTTTGTACTAAACTTTTTTACAGGATAGAATCCATTGGAGGGCCTTCATCTTGCTTGCTCAATTTTGTGCCTAGGGGTATAGGAGTTTATGTTGGATTGCAGTCTTCCATGCAAAATCGTTTGATCATTTCTGCGGCATACTTTTGTTGACAGACAAAAATTCCTTTGGTTGATTGGTCAACCTCAATCCTCAAAAAATATTTCATTATTCCAAGATCTGTCATCTCAAACTCAGATTGCATGGCATATTTAAAACTGGTTAACTCAAGATTTCCAGTATATATCATGTCATCAACATATAAACATACAATCAGAATTTGACCATGCTGATCAGTTTTGGTGTAGAGAGTTGGATCAATTTGGCTTCTGCTAAAACCACTCTTGATCAGGTAAGTGTCAATTCTATTATACCAAGCTCTTGGAGCTTGCTTTAAGACAGACATGGATTTCTTCAACCGATACACTTTCGTTGGCTACTCTTTGAATTCAAATCCAGGTGGTTGATCCACATAGACCTCTTCTTCTAACACACCATTTAGGAAAGTTGACTTGACATCCATCTGGTATACTTGCCATTTGTGTTGAGCTGCTATGGCTAAGAGAGTCCTTACASTGTCTAACCTTGCTACTAGAGAAAAAATTTCACCATAATCAATACCTGGTTGTTGTGAGAATCCTTTGGCAACAAGTCTTGCCTTGTGTTTTTCAATATACCCCTTTTCATTGAGTTTAGTTTTGTAAACCCACTTGAGACCAACACTTTTCTTGTGTCTGGGCAGATCAAAGAGATCCCATGTCTTGTTCTTCTCAATGGATTCAATATCTTGGTTCATGGCTTAAACCCAATGTGGCTCTTTAGCTACCTCTTTAAAATATGTAGGTTGACATGACATAAATGAAAAATGATTGTGCTGATCAATGTCATCCAACTGCTGATGGATTTCTCTCAAACTTCGAGTTCTATGATTTTGAAGTTTAGAGGATGAATTTATGCTGGAAGTTGAGTTATCCTGAGAGCTTTCACTCGGTCCTTGTACATGCATTCTTGGAAGAGGAGGCTGATGTGTTTTCCTTCCTGAATTCTCCGTGTCTTCAGGAAGTGGCAGCAATGGATTTTGATTATCCATAGGACGATTATTAGACTCACTCTAGAACTAATTTTCAAGAAATTTTACATCTTTGCTGAGAATCAGTTTCTTTGAGATTCGATTTTAGAGCATGTAGGATTTTGATGTTTCACTGTAGCCAATAACGATGCATTTCTCACTTATATAATCCAGTTTCTTCCTTAACTCAAAAGGTATGTGAGTGTATGTTATGCATCCAAATGTTCTGAGATGAGAAACATTTAGCTTTGTCCCACTCCATGCTTCTTGAGGGACCTTCATCTTGAGACTGTGGTTGGAGATCTATTCAGGAGATAAATTGAGCATGCTAATTCTTCAACCAAAAATATATTTGACATACATTTCTCTGTGAGAATGCTTCTTTCCATGTTCATTATTGTCTAATTTTTCCTTTCATCCACTCCATTTTGTTGTGGAGTATAATTGGTTGTAGTTTGCATGATGATGCCTTGTGATTTGCAGAAATTTGCAAATTCTTTGGAGTTGTATTCTCCTCCTCCATATGACCTGATAACTTTTACATATTTTCCACTCTGATTTCCATCTTCAACTTTGAATTTTGCAAAATTTTCAGACTTGTGTCTAAGAAAATAGATCCATATTTTCCTACTAAAGTCATCAATAAACGTTAGAAAATAAACACTACCACCTATTGAATTTTTTTGCATTGATCCACATAGGTCGGTATGAACCAACTCTAAGTGTTGTTTGGCTTGAGTGGAGGACTGTGGAAAACTAGTTCTCTTATGTTTTCCAAGAATGAAAGACTCACATGGGGGATTTTTCTCTTTGAAGAGAGGTAGACCTTTGGCCATGGAGTGCTTCTGTAGAAGAATTAGACTCTGAAAGGGTAGATGTCCAAATATTGTATGCCACACCATAGTTTCATTGGGGGTGGATGCACTTTGTGCATATGATTGGATCAGATTTGCAGTTCTGATGTTCACGGGAAACGTTCCATTCCTAGTCATGTGGATTTCAGAAATCCATTTTCTGTTGGGGGTTTTATCATATATCCTACATGATGCTCCAAAAAGTACTATCAGATGAAATATCAGATGAAATTGAAGAATCAATGCATGAGAGTAAATCTTTGTTACCTATCACGTGATTGTTGCAACCACTGTCCAACAACCAAATATCTTTATGTTGTTCTTCAGTCTTGTGGCATGAGAGAAACATACCTTCTGAGGTTTATCCTTCATGATTTGAGACATGTTCTCTGCTTGAGAGATGATTTGCTTGCTTCTTCCGACATTCGGATTCTTAGTGCCAATTTTTTTTACAGTAATAACATTGTATGCTTGATTTGTCATTTGATATTCTCCCTCTACCTCTTTGAGGCTGAAAATTCTGATTCTAGTTATGTTGTCTTTGACCTTGGAAATTATGATTCTGGTTTTGTTGTCTGTGACCTTCACTTGAGTGATGGTTACTTGGAATTCTCCCTCTTCCTCTGTGACATATGCCTCTCCATCTACTGAAGGAGAATTGAGTCTTGAATGCATTGGTTATGGACTCATCTTCAATATGTAGTCTGGTCTCATGTGTCAATAGAGAGCTCATTAATTCATCTGTTGAAAAATTTGACATATCCTTGGATTCTAGGATAACTGTAACAACCATTTCGAATTTATTTGGTAGACTTCTGAGGACTTTATCAACAATTCGTTGATTAGGGATGGCTTCACCAATCAATCTGATCTAGTTTACAATTCCCATGACTCTGGTCATAAATTGATCAACACTTTTAGACTCTGTCATTTTTAAAGTCTCAAAATGCATCCTCAAGGTCTGTAGTTTAACTGTTTTGAGCCTGTCATTTCCTTGGTAAGCTAATTTAAGGATGTCCCAGGCCTATTTTGAAGTAATAACACCTGTGATTTTTGAGAAAATCAAGTCATCCACTAAGTTTTGAATCCAAAATTTTTCCTTATTCTCTCTATTCCTTTGTGTTTCCTGAGAAGTTCTTTGTGGGTTGGTCATGGAAGAAAGGTCTGTTGTATCTGGTTCAACTTATCCAAGATCCAATGGATCCCAACACTCTTTTTCTTGCAAGAAGGATTTCATTCTAAGAGACCAAAACCCATAATTCTTTCCAAGAAGAATCGGTCATTGTGTTGGTCCGAAGTTGTTAGAGGTGGCCATCTTTGAACAAAAATTGAAAAGAAAAAAATATTAGAGATTTTCGGGCTCACTTGTTTCCTGTGCATAATACTAGGTCCACGAAATTCTCTGTTGTGACTTTGGGCAGAAAAACATAGGGTTGAGGCCTTCTTTAACTTCGATCAGACCGGATGTGACTATCCTCTAATGGAGGAATCGGGATATCTATGTTTACTCGAGAGCTAAAAAAAAATTTGTTGTTTAACTTCTCATGTAACTGGGGGCTGAAAACCAGGCGCTTCAGGCTTTCAGGCTTCGAGCGTTAAGACACGTGAAGGTCTCAATTTCTACGAATAGTCGAATGGCCAAATAACAAAATTATTTCAAAGATCGACGATCCTCGTTGATTTTAGATCAATGATCGACAAATACTTTGGGACTTCGGGTGATATTTCTTTCTTACCTACTGCCTGCAAAGATCAATAGTCCTCATTGATTTGAGATCAATGGTTCAAAAATACTTTGGGAGTTCAGGCTTTAGGCCTTTTCAATTTATTGTTCTCACAATCCTCTGAACTTGCAGACCTCCGAACAAGGGAAGATATTGACGGTCTCAATTACTCGTCGAGATCTACAACTCATAATTATTTCGGGAGTTCAAGCTTTGGAGATCTTTCACCGCTCGCAATCACAATACTCGCGAAGTGCAGAGGCGACTGATTATTTGTAGAGGTGTATATCCATTGATATTTAGGCCTCTGTAAATGAATGGCCAAGATCTTCTTCGGAACTTTGGGGTTCGGGAGTTTCTGACAGCTAATACTCACTGACCTCCAGAGTGCGAATCTCCGAAGTGCGAGAACTTCCACCACGTGGATTTATGTTTCCTACTCTCCTCCGAAGTGCTCTAGCTACGAAGTGTGATTGCGTGATACATGTCCCTTTTGGCTTCAACGGTCCAGATCTACTTCGCGCCTTTGTGCCTTCGGGACTTTGATTACCTTCTTTTTCTATTTCTCCCGAATAGCAAACCAACAAAGCACTAATCGTCCGATACGTGTCCCCTGATTGGATCGACGAACAAGATTTGTTTTGAACTTTGGAAGATTTTGACTCCTTTGCAACCTTGGTGCTGAATCATTGAATACGCAAAGCTCGGCGGCTAAAACCTGTGCACCTTTTCTTGATCTGACAACTATTCTTTCTTTCGCCCGGATCTTACTCCTTAGATTCTTCTCTCTTCCTCCCGGAGTACGAGATCGCCTGATGCATGTCACTTGTTTGAATATCAATGGCCATGAGTGATTGTGGAGACTGAACTCGCTCACTCTTTAATTTCCTTCCTGATCTCGCAAAGCGAAGATGCTCATCCGAGGTGGGATTGATATACACTGTTGATCTATTGATCTAGAAAGATCAACTATCCTGAGCGATAGCGAGCTCATAATGTGAACATGCGCATTCATAGCACGATCGATATATGTTGTTGATCTGTTGATATAGAAAGATCGACGATCTTGAGCAATTGCGAGCTAACAACTTGCACAAACTTTAATTTCCTCTCTGTTCCCCGCAATGCCTCCTCACCGTCGATCTTTCTCTGATGAGATATGCTGGTCGTGGCTTACTATTTTCTTGATCTAATGGCTGATCTTGCTCACGCTCAGATCTTACGGCTAAAAAAAATTCTCTTTACCTGCGGGCTCGTCGTCCTTTCCGAGCTTGATTAATGACTCAGATCTGTTCACATGGCTGATCTTACGGCTGAAGTAGCTTCTCCTTTGTTGCTTCTGCAAAGACTTTATTCTTAAGAAAGAATTCCGTGAATCTTTCACAAATTTTTTAATTGTACACGAATCTTTAAGAGTGAAATAATTTTCCGAATTTTGTAAATGTTTCTCCCTTCTGCAGCTCTCCTTCCTCGCGCTTTACTATCTCCAACGATCTTTTGAGCGTACTATGGACTGCAATATGTTCTCCAAGCTCTCTGAAGAATTTTGCGTTCCGTGCTCTCGTCTACGAGACAGAGACAATGCAATCTATGCGCTTCTTCTTCTCTCTTGGGGTTTCAAAAAAAAAAAAAAAAATCAATTTCACTCTTTTTCTTATGATCGGGCTGCTCTCCAGACACTTTGAAGAGTCTTACATCCTAAGCTCTGATACCATGACAAAATGAGAGACAGAAAAGACAGAATTGGAAAACAAGAATGAGCAGAGCGCAATAGTATTGAGTATATTCAGAAAAGGGAAAAGAGCTGAGCTAAATAGGCTTGAGCAAATCAAGAAAATAAAGAAACAATCGTACAGCTGGCCACAGGACAGTTGGCAGTGTACAGATACTGTTGAGGAGGTTACATATATAGTTAACAGAACGCAATTCTTCTGGGAGTTCGTGATCACAGGTAAGCACGTGAAGGTTTAAGCAATGAACAATTCATGTCTACTTCATTCTCTCACACCTTAACATGATATAGCATGTCGCGGCCTCAATTGCGGACAACAAGGAGTTTAGAGATATAACGATTATATAACAATTTGATCCGCCTCAGTGAGATGAGATTGATACTCTAGTGCTCAGATCCCATAAATTGTAGATCTTTAAAATAGCCAATTCTTTATGTAATTTATGAGGAAGAAATATAACTGGAACTTCATCCATATTAACAAATTAAAACTAAAACTATAGAAAAAAACACAAAAACCCTAGCTTAGAAATACTTACAGATTTATTTTTATTTTATATTAGTTAACTTTGTCGTGCCAGCTGAACGTCTCTCCCTAGACTTACAAATCTTCATTATTAATCATTATAAGAAGGAAACCCTATTTTATTGTAGTACAAACTATTTCAAAACACATACACAGAAGAAGAAGAAAGCAATTTTGACAAGAATTTTGCATACCTGTACCGAGAAAAGCGCCCCCTCGTAGTTTTCATGCTTTGAACCATCACGGGTCGGAACAAGTTCCTTGAAAAAATTTCTGTGACGAAAATCATCTTTTTCCAGGTTCTCAAAAGCTACATCAATCGATGCTTCTACGAATTCCACCCCGCCATCGTTGCAGTCAATTTCAGGCCGACCCGTCTCTCCTGATCCCTTGGTGCTCAACCGACCTGCAATTGGATAGAAATCCACCAGAACTAACGAAAGGCTCCTCTTTAGCATATCCGTGACCGTAGTAAATTCCATCTCTGGATTTAGTTTATAGAACAGAAGCGAATGAAAGTTAATGACGGGAATAAAAATCAAATCGAGGTTGGAGAGGAACATGCTATGCCTCACAGTGGAGATGGCCGGTGCCACGGTTGAAACACTCAACATCTGTATCTTTACTTGCTCTTCAGTCATGGTCGTGGGCTGCTTACAGATCTGCTTACTGCTGAGATAAAATTAACTGAATAAACATAAATCTGAACACACACGGAGCCGTTGCGCTTATCTCCATTTATAGTTGCCAATTGCAATAATCAGCATGCATTTGTGGACATAAAAAAGCCACGCACAATAACAATAATTCACATGCACACTTGTGGGGCATTTCAAAGCCCCGTACAAATGTTTTAGATTGGCCTGGAAACTTCAGATTTAAATGCAGATTCCAGAGTTTGATAAATTGAGGTTGTTCTAAGAATTTTATATATAAGTACAGTTCATTTTTCCGCAAATTACATGGTTTTCATGTGGTTGATTTAAAGTTCGTTCGTATTCAATCAAGACAACCCATACGTTTTTACCATTCAATCAAAACAACCCATACATGGTTTTCATGTTGTTGATTTAAAGTTCGTTTAAATTCAATCAAGAAAATCCATAATTTTTAAGTTGAAAGGATTGATAATGAGCATAATTAATCATTACGTTGAAAGGCGTACACTTATTGATAATGAGCATAATTAATCACCTTTTAATTTAAAATTCTAATCTGATGGTTAACAATTGAAGATGCTGGCATATTCTTAGTCGTACTCCCAAATCAATGAATGTGATTTCTTCTTCATAACTTCCTTCTATTTTTGAATGCATCCGTTAACATGTTTACCATTTAACATTTACTTAATCATATTAAGAAATTACTGTACCACTATATGATTGCCACGTTTAAATGATTAAACTTTGGATTTAACACGCTGACTGTGCTGGCTGTAGACACTCATTTTCTAGCTATACATTTCATTTTCTGTCCACACCTTTCAGCATTCATCTACCACGATTTTGAATAAATATGCTAGTGTATCTTTTTTTTTACACACAAAATCACACCTCCTAGTGATTTCAGTGACACCAAAGAATATCACGATGACTCCAATGAAAAATGACAAACGAATGAGAGAGATACTGAACGCAATTCAATGCGAAAGAGAGAAGGCACGATGTAAAAACTGAATTCGATTCAATGGGGAAGGGGACGCACAATCATAACGTTGAAAATTGGCGATATTAATAATAACCGTTTGACTTCACAATACACCCATCGCTTTGAAATGATAGAGAAGGCATTCATAGTCGCTTGCCCACACAACGTACCTACTCCTTTGAATTAGAAAGTAAATGACAACTATTTTGCGTGAAATATGACACGATTTCAACCCACCACCATTCATGAGGAATTCCAACTAACTATTTCATGTTGTATTCTAAACGTTTTAAGTTTTAGATTTTTTCTGGACATATTTGTTGATATTTTTTTTCCAGTTAAAAATTGTTGGATTTGAAAATGAGAGTGGTTAATTTTATATAATCCAAAAGTTTTTCAATAACCTGAATCTATTTCTATATTCAAAAATACAATTTAAACAACATAAAATTATCTACAAAATTACAAATTTCATTACCTATAAAATTACAAATTTCAAAACTTCCTTAACTACTTACCACATCCAAAAATTAAAAAATAATTTATTTAAATCCATCTCTTTCCCACATTAACAAGGAGCATAACCTTAATCCAAATAATATAAAAAAACAGAGATACACCAACTGCCATTGGTAATTTTAGAATAGACCTCTCCAACGTGGTCCGATATGGCAGAACTAATGCTCTACTTATATTCTCATTTCTGCCCATGCTCTACTTATGTTCTCATCCGAACATTCATGATCTTGACATTAAACCAAAGAATGAACAAGCTGTGTTTAAACATTAAAACTTCCCACATATGGTGTCTATATGTATTATTATTATTATTTGGAAATGAAGATTATCTTTGCAAATTTTGTCACTTTATGGAGTTGGCCCTTGCATTTGACACATATAAACATACAAAGTACATTTTTAATAAAAAAAAATTAAAAATTGTGTGAGCATTTTTTTTTAAGAATAAGAACTTGTGATTGTATTTTTTTTAATTTAAAAAATTCATGACTAGGAATATGTGTCTTAAGAAGTATCTATAATTTATAGGAGTGCATTTGAATAAGCACATAGCATTTGCATGCACTTTTTAGCCATTAGTGGTGATAGTTGTTGAGTATGGTCATTCTACAATATCAAACCTTTAATTATCGATCTAAAGTTTGGACATGTTGTAGACAATACATTGCTTTAACTACCTTTAATTATTGATCTAAAATTTGAACATGTTGTAGACAATACATTGTTTTAACTATTGATAAAAATTTTAAAAAAGCTTTGTGCCATAGTCTCAAACCCAATACAATCCAAACTAAAAAAAAATCCTCAAAATATATTGAGGTTAAAGGTTGCTGAATAGTCTCAAACCCAACACAATTTAAAACAAAGTTTCAATTCTTGGTTATTCCAAAACTTTAAATTTTTGGGGTTTTCCACCAAATTTGGATAATATGACATAGGGAAATTTTTCTTTACTAACCCACAAAATTTCATAAAAGAATATTGTGTTTAAGGGTAATGTCTAATTCATAAACAAAGTGCACTTGTTTTCATTTCATGAACAATGACAAGGTTCAATGTTTAATGATTTCACAACCTTAAATGAGTACACTTCTAAAAATTGGATATTTTTGTAGATTATAGCATATTCTTGAGTACCCACAATATTTCATTAAAAAAAAATATTTAGTTTAAGGGTCATGTCTAGGTATAAAATTGAGCATGGTAAAAAAATCGCAGTGCATTTCATCATAAGAGATAAGAGTTCAATGTTCAACCATTCTACAACATTAATTCTTTTAGTATGTAGTTAAAACATGTATATGATGTATATTTATTGAAGAAACTGTACAACAAAGGATAGAGATGTATATTTTGATGAGAGTGAACATTCTTGAGGATTTTATTAATTGTTTGGCCATTAACAAACCCCAAGCTTAGGGACCTACCTAAAAACTTATTAAGCTTCACTAATCACATCTTACCATCCTTGTGACCTAGGTTTTTGATGCATGTTTGGAATCTACACAGCCAACTCTATCTATGTCTATAATTTCGTCAATAAATGAATTGTGTAGTTTATAGAAAATAACGTCAAAACCAGAGATATGGAGAGGAATTCATAAAAATGGAGGCTTTTATGTATTTGCATACCAAACCACTAGGTTTTGCATCCAGAACCTAAATAAGAGGCAACCAACTTAGCAAACAGGTATGCTATAGTTATCATTGAGGCCCCAAAAAAAATTGAAATTCAAATAACAGGGGCACACTTAGCGCGCAAGTTATTAGAAACATGAATGTGTGTGTGTTCTTGTTAACACAAATAAATTATGGGATATTTGTTGATATTTTCTTCTCGGTTAGAAATTGTTGGATCTGCAGATGAGAGTGGTTAATTTTCTATAATCCAAATACTTTACCATTTTTTCAATATTCTGAATCTATTTCTACATTCAAAAATACAATTTAAACAACAAAAATTTACCTACAAAATTACAAATTTCATCACTTATAACAATACAAATTTCAAAACTTGCTTAACTACTTACCACATCCAAAAAACTAATTAGAAAATAATTTATTTAAATCCATCGAATAACCTTAATCCAAATAATATAAAAAACAGATATGCACCAACTGCCATTAGTAGTTTTATAATAGACCTCTCCAACGTGCTCCGATATGGCAGAACTAATGCTCTACTTATGTTCTCATCGAACATTCTTGATCTTGACATTAAGCCAACGAATGAAGAAGCGATGTTTGAACCTTAAA
The DNA here is from genome assembly GCA_032191745.1 of Picea mariana. NCBI lineage: Eukaryota > Viridiplantae > Streptophyta > Pinopsida > Pinales > Pinaceae > Picea > Picea mariana. The sequence goes on from JASDQU010102768.1 coordinate 447,340, forward strand.
ACTTCCCATCATATGGTGTTTGCATGTATTATTATTATTTGTAAATGAAGATTATATTTGCAAATTTTGTCACTTTATTGAGTGGCCCTTGCATTTGACACACAAAGTACATCTTTAATGAAAAATTTGTCTGAGCATTTTTTTTTAAGAATAAGAACTTATGGTTGTATGTTTTTAAATTTAAAAAATTCACGAGGAGGAATATAATTTATAGGAGTGCATTTGAATAAGCACATATCATTTTTATGCACTTTTTAAATTTTTATATACATTGTTGGCAATTAATGGTGATAGTTGTCGAGTATGGTCATTCTACATTATCAAACCTTTAATTATGGATCTAAAATTTGGACATGTTGTAGACAATACGTTGCTTTAACTATTGATAAAATTTCCTTAAAAAGGTTGTGCCATTTTCTTAAACCCAACACAATACAAAACAAAGTTACAAAATTTCCTCAAAATATATTGAGGTTAAGGGTTGCTAGATAGTCTCAAACTCAACACAATCTAAAACAAAGTTTAAATACTTGGCTATTTCAGAACTTTAAACTTTTGGGTTTTTCCACCAAATTTGAATATATCGATATATGACATAGGGGAGATTTTTCTTTACTAACCCACAAAATTTCATAAAAGAATATTGTATTTAAGTCTCATGTCTAATTCATAAACAAAGTGCACTTGTTTTCATTTCATGAACAATGACGAGGTTCAATGTTCAATGATTTCACAACCTTAAATGTTAGAGTACACGTCTAAAAATTGGATACTTTGTATATTATGGCATATTCTTGCCTACCCACAAAGTTTCATTCAAAAATATTTAGTTTAAGGGTCATGTCTAGGTATCAAATTGAGCATGGTTAAAAAATCACGGTGCATTTCATCACGAGAGATAAGAGTTCAATGTTCAACCATTCTACCACATTAATTCTTTTAATATGTAGTTCAAACATGGATATGATGTATATGATATATTTCTCTACCTTCTCACATTTATTTTTTGAAAAATATGTCTTAGCCTTATATTTACTGAAGAAACTTTACAACAAAGGATATAGATGTATATTTTGATGAGAGTCAACATTTTTGAAGATTTTATTACTTGTTTGAAAACTCCACTTAGAAGATATTAAGGTCCTCAACAAACCCCAAGCTTAGGGACCCACCTAAAAACTTATTAAGTCTCATCAATCACATCTTATCATCCTTGTAACCTAGGTTTTTGATGCAATCAATGCTCTTGGATGATTTCAAGCCTTTGATTAGTTTTCCTAGCTAACTTTAATATTCAAGTTGTGCATGAATACCAAGGGTTCCTTATTGAATTTATATGATGTTATTTACTATTGGGTGAGTGCAAGCTAATGATGGATTCTCATAACGCATTAGTGGCAATACAAACATGGAAAAACAACAATCTGTTAACTTGGAGGGATTATTGAAGGTACTTTTACAATGAATTTGAATATGGTGTAAGAATATGAAACCTAGTAAATTGAATTATCTTTTCGAATATACAAATTTTATTCACAGAAAATGTGAATAACTATGTCAAATTTGATTTTTTTCTAACAATGGTATCTTATTTTTCCAAAACAATATAAGGTATATGTTTTGTTCGTGTAGGTGTTGAGTACCTTAACGATGGAATTTCATTCCAAAAACTTGTATACTTATGGAGAATATGTTTTTCTTGTGTCGTGTATTTTTTGGAAATTTATGATATTAATTTTGTATATTTTTTAAATTATCAAAGTTAACATATCCCTGAAATTACAATGTCTTTTGTTCGTGCAGGCTAAGAGGGTCTTAACATAATAAAAACAATTTATTTATTTTCAGATCGTAGATATCGGTCTCTTCTAGTGTCTCATATAACTCATTCGAGAAATGGTTATGCCGAAAAAAAGTTATAGTAGAAATAAGAGAGGTATGTACTCTTGGATTTTGATATATGTCAAAAAAAAAAATAGATTAAAAATAGTAAACATTATTAATTTAAACAAAAAATTGTATGTTTGGAATCTACACAGACAACACTATCTATGTCTATAATTTCATCAAATTAATTGTGTAGTCTATAGAAAAATAACGTCAAAACTAGAGATATGGAGAGGAATTCATAAAAATGGAGGTTTTTATGTATTTGCAAACCGAACCACTAGGTTTTGCATCTCGAACCTAAATCATAAGCAACCAACTCAGCAAACACATATGCTATAGTTGTCACTCCCTCCCCCAAAAAATGAAATTCAAATAATGCGGGCACACTTAGTGCGCATGTTATTAGAAACATGAACGTACTTGTGTTCCTGTTAACACAAATAAATTTTGGGATATTTGTTGATATTTTATCCTTGGTTAGAAATTGTTGGATATGCATATGGGAGTGGTTAATTTTGTATAATCCAAATTCTCTATGGTTTTTTCAACATTCTGAATTCATTTCTACATTCAAAAATGCAATTTAAACAACAAAAAAATTACCTACAAAATTACAAATTTCATCACTTATAAAATTACAAATTTCAAAACTTGCTTAACTACTTACCACATCCAAAAACTAATTCAAAAATAATTTATTTAAATCCATCTCTTTCCCACATTAACAAGAAGCATAGCCTTAATGCAAATAATATAAACAATAGATATGCACCAACTGCCATTGGTAGTTTTAGAATATACCTCTCCAATGTGCTCCGAAATGGTAGAACTAATGCTCTACTTATATTTTCATTGAAACATTCATGATCTTGACAATAAGCCAAAGAATGAAGAAGCGATGTTTAAACCTTAAAACTTTCCATCATATGGTGTCTGTATGTATTATTATTATTATTTGGAAATGAAGATTATCTTTGCAAATTTTGTCACTTTCTTTCACTTTATTGAGTGGCCGTTGCATTTGACACACAAAGTACATTTTTAATGAAAAATTTGTGTGAGCATTTTTAAGAATAAGAACTTGTGGTTGTATTTTTTTAAATTTAAAAATTCACGATGAGGAATATGTGTCTTAAGAAGTATCTATAGTTCGTAGTAGTGCATTTGAATAAGCACATAGCATTTACATGTACTTTTCTAATTTTTGTATATATTGTTGGCAATGTAACATCCCGCTCTGTTGCACTGAGCGAACTTATTCTTTGAGGACACTTGCTCGCAAGTGATCCGGATTTTATGCTATTAAAACTTTTGATTTTGATTATGAGGCGTTATGGGTTGATGACATGTTGCTTTACTACATTGGCATAGACAGGTGCTATTGACTCGGTTTTACTGAGTGTGCAGGGTTTTGGACCTTGAGGATGCAGAGGCATCGATGGAACCCCTTGGACTCTGGATCGAGCTAGGGAGTGTGCCATTGGGGTTTGATTGTTTTACTGTGATATTAGTGCATCTGATTAGATGGTATGATATGGATATGTTCTGACATGATTTGTTGATGATGCAGGCTAACGATAGCTTGCCGACCAGACTCACATATGGAGTAAAGGGGTCACACACGACTACCAGAGATGTTGAGGGAGAGGTGTGGACAACAACCCTACCACAACCTACTAGCACTCCCGCCATGGCTAGAACTGTAGGTTAATGATTACCTAGTTCGAGAGGACCCACAATGCTGTGAGGATAGACTGCAATAGTCGCTCATGATGATTCTAAGGGGTGTGCAATAAGGCGGGGGCCTTATTCCTTAGAATCCTTTAGCCTTCCACAAGTTCACTTGGTGGAGTGTTGACTCCAGGGGTTATTGATGTCTATCAAATTAGTCAAGAGGCAAGTGGCACCCTTGGAGCATGTAGTGTGTCCTGAAGGGCACGTCGCGCAAAGGAACAGATGAGGCGAGTGGCACCCTTGGAGCACCTAGTGCGTCCTGAAGGGCACGTCACGTTGTTGATGATAGAGGGATGAACCTAGATGGCCCTAAGACAAATAACATGTTAAGTAATTTTTTAAAAAACAATTTCCCTAATTAAATGTCGCCTAATACAAAATTTAAGGCCTAAGTCTAAATTACGCTAGTGCTAAAATTTTGTCTTCTATAAAAAAAAAAAATGGTAGTAAAACTAATAAAAATAAAAATCAACTTAAATAATAATTAAGATCTTTGTTAAATCTTGTAACATGAAGGGAGTAAGAAATTTAATTTATTCAAAAAAAAAATGGTAAAATTTTGTTGGATCAAAATTTAAAAAGGGAATTAATTGTTTTATTACCATAATAAATTAAAGTATACTAATTAAATAAGAAAAGGGAAAAAGGGTTAATTTTCACACCTGCCTTTTTGAGTTCTAAGTAAAAGGGGAAAGAGGGAAAATAGAAAAAAAGAGAAACTAGGGAAAAGAGGTAACATAAAAAGGGAAAAAGGGGAACTTAAGGGAAAAAGAAAAAAGTCAACTTAGTAAAGAATCTACCATTTAAGAGATTCTAATTTTAAACTGAATTAGCAATTTAATAAAAGGGAAAGCTATTAGAACCTGTAAGAGAATTTGAGGACACCTAGGAGTGATTCTAGGAGTAACTCTAGGTGGGTGAGGGAAATAAAGATACTTACTTAATTAAAGAAATTAATTCATGGAGGATTGTAGGGGATGAGGGACATTTGTACGGAGATGAATTTTTAGGAATTTATTTTTAAAACTTTAATTAAATGAGATTTTAGGAAATAAAGGAAGTTTGAAACTCTATAAAAGAAAGGGATGAGAAGGAGGAAGGATCATCTTCTGTTTGTGTAACGTTACACTGCAGAAATATCGACTTGACTGATTTACTTGTGGGAGTTGGGATACCCAGCTCGGAGAGGAGTGGTAGCTCGGCCTTGCGAGGCGAGCTGGGAGCTAAACGAAACCTCTGGATAGTGTGTGTGGCCCCTTTGCAGCTCGGGGGGCTAAGGGGAAAGAAGAGTACCCGTAGCATTGGCTGGGATGTACCAATGAGGTCTCGACGGTCGACGAGCGAGAGTTGCATGGAGAACGGGACACCAAAAGGAGTGGGCGAACATGCAACGATACGCTTTCTTATTTTGAATGGTAGATTGTTGTAGGTTTTATGATTGGATCTAATGTTGATAATGTAAGTAGATTGGATGTTTAGATTGATAGCTGAAATTTTCTTAGCCTAGCTCCTTGGTTGTCGTCTCCTATGGCCTTGTTTTCCTACATGTCGTGACCACCCTGTGGTGTT
>JASDQU010102768.1:452582-497844 GCA_032191745.1 Picea mariana
CTGACCTGCCGACTCTGCGGTCCACCTGTCTGCTCTCCAGAAACGCACGCAGAACGTGGCATTACAATTCACATACATGGGATCCGTGGCAATGAAGATGAAGATGAAGCAGTTCCTGGTAATAATTCAAACCGGTAATAATTCAAACCTGGTAATAATTCAAACTTGGTATGAAAAAAGTTTTATAGATTTTAATTATTGGTAATCAATTAAACGTGGCAATTATATGGCTGGATAGTAATTTTTTTAAATGATTAGGTAAATGTGAAAAGGTAAACATGTTAACGGATGCCTTGATAAATGCAATAAAGTTATGAACAATAAATCTCATCCATTGATTTTGGAGGACAACTAAGAATATGCTAGCATCTTCAATACATAGCCATCAGATTAGGGTTTAAGGTTAAATAAGATTAAAAGATCATTAATTGTACCCATTGTCAATAGGTATACGCCTTTCGGCGTAAATATTCAAGGACACGACACAGTATCTATATGTCAAAATTTATTTAGGATAGTTTAAAAGTCTCGTGAGAATAAGTGACGCATTTAACTACCAGAGTATGAGTTTCATACCGTCAGAGTTTATGAGTTGAAATCAAATGGTAACTAAACCTACTTATTTGATGCATGTCAATGGTGTCCAATAAGTTTTAAATCACTTGTTTGAGGGCTGGCTTCTATTTAAAAATTTGTTTTAGATCACTTGTCTTTGCAATAATAAACAAATAAAATTTATTGCCCTAAAATTATTAGCCCATTTCTTAAAAGAAATGGAGATGGCTAATGGTGAATGTCGCGGTGCATCACAGAGTAACCTGGTAATGCATGTAATTTGTTCTATTTTATTTAGATCGAAAATACAGCATTCAATTGGATCCAACAAAAGTTTTATTTAGTTTTATTTGATTGTAAAACAAAAGTTTTATTTAGTTTTATTTAATTGTTAAAGTATACTGAAGTGTGAATATTTTATTTCTTTTAAATTTTATCTCTTTTAGATTTGAATATATAATTACGTCGAGGTATACCTATTGACAATGGGTACATTTAATAGGTTTTTAGTTCTTAATACGTTTTCTATGGACGAGATTAAATATGCCTAGAATATTCTTAGTCGTCACAATAAATGAATGGTTCTGATTTCATCCATTAACTTCCGATCTGTTATAAAGACATTCGTTTATATGTTTACTATTTTACATTTACCTAATTGTGTTTAAAAATTATTGTGTTCACTAACTTATTGCCACGTCTACCTGATTAAAAAATATTAAGATATTCACACAGAGTGGTGGCTGCGTTTCTGTGCTGGCCATGTTTCGTTTCATTTATGTGCTGGCCGCGTTTCATTTCGTTTCTGTGCTAGCCGCGTTTCGTTTCATTTCTGCTGGCTGACGTTTGGTGGCCGTGTTTCTGTGCTGGCATCACCAGCGGTCACCAGCCTTTGGACGTTAATCAGCCACGTAATTGTGGTTGTGCTAGTTTGTTAGGAGGAAACATATGTTCTTAAAGCTGCGACATAACAAGAAGAATATATATTACTGCGACATAAAATGCACTAAAAAACAAAATAAGAAGTACAAGGCACGACTGGCTTGCCTACAAAGTGAGAATCACCAAAGAGAAGCACTAGGCATCACTGTGGTGTCAATGCTCCATGCTCTAAACGAAGGTATAGACATTATAGAGGTAATTTTAATGGATAATTTTCTTCTTATTCAGTTGGAGAGCACCAGACTCTCTTCGACATGCAGCGTCTTGTATTGGCTAGGCTGCAGATTCGTGGATTGCAGATGATGGCATTGATTAATGGGCATTAAAAATAAAACCTAGATTTATTAGTTCAAGCCACTAGGTTCAAGCTAACTGTCTTGGTTTGGCTACAACTATGGAGTCTTTGAAGTCTTTGACAAGAGAAAGGTTCAAGTGGTTTCTTTGGGGAGCAGGGTTGGAATTTCAAATCTCAACAGCCCATCAAATTTGATGGTTTCTGCACATTATATATCAACAGATTTAACGAAAAATGTTGATGTTTTGCGGAAAACATTGACAGGTAATTTGCCAGTCAAATTCCATCCCTGTTTGTGAGTTACATCCACTCTGAATTGTCCCAGTGAAGGAAAAACATAGATGTTCTAATTAATATTTATTTCCATTGCCTTTTTATTTTAGGTTATCTTTATGATTTGTAATTTGTCATAGATTTTTTGTTGGAACAATTTGTCATAAAGTATTGAAATATTTTTGAGTTGATAGGTGTATATTTATTGAGAATAACCAGATTTAATGATCTTTTAATCATAAAGAGGATTTCTCTATGGACATATATTCTTTTTCATCACAAGAAATTGAAGGTTAAGAGTTTATGGATTATCTTCCTCCCATATTAAAACATAGAGCTTAATCATTAGTGAGGTTCATTAATGAGATTAACTTGATAATAACATATCCTATTATTTAATGCAACAAATGAGGTCATTTACTATCCTTGGTTTTCGCTGCGTCAATGTATTACCCATTTTCTTGGAGTTTGTAAATATAACTATAAGTGGCCAAAAGACTATGGCGGACTAAATATGTGTGAATGTTTGATTTGATGAACCTTTGTATAAAAGGGTCAGTATATGGATTTTATGTTATTAATAGAAATTTGATATGCGTTGCATAACTGCTAAAAGGGGGGAGTTTGTCAAGATAGACCATGGATGCTATGAGAGAGATGGTGAGGGAAACCAATAATGGTTGACATGACCCTCACCAAACTAGTACCTACTTGGTGTAATTTATCAGCAATCCTTACGCCCGAAAATGAATTACCAATGAGGCTGGTAGTTGGAAGGCCATCCTCAAGAGTTAATGAGGAGATGGGGCAGGGCACTGATTTGTAAGGTTTCTAGGCCTGACCATGAGTTGGATATTTAGACCCACACAACCTTGCTAAGGAAGGCAAGAAATTAAGTAATTCTGGGGACTGAGACAGATATGCGAGAAAGCAGAGTAGAGAAAACAATCTCTAGAAGAGAAGAGAGCATGTTTCGACTTTGGGGATGAGAGAAAAGATGAGAAGCAAGTTCATTTTGGCTGTAAGAAGCCTTGGGAAGGGTCTCGCTACAAGCTGATAAATGAGGCTGATGAGTGACTAAGGAAGTGCTAGCGCAGACCTCCTTGCTTGGTGTAGATGAATCCAGTTGCCAAGATCCTGTGGGAGGAGGGGAGTAACCTCCGTCCCTGATTTTCGTGGAGCAAAGAGAAATGATCTCTCTCGGAGCATCATGGTATAGCTCATGGGTGGCCAATGGTAAATCCATCAGGAGTGGCTCTTTCTATGGTTGGGTGGAAACATGCACCCTTTCAGCAATCACTTCACATTTTTTAGTTCTGATAAGTATTTTCATACTCCGTGTAATATATTGGATGCGATTATTGAATGTCTGTGCTTATGGTTAATTCTTGCAGTGTTTGAACAATTATTAGAAATGCTTGTTTTACTTTCGCAAACTGTTATTTTTACATGGTTTTCAATTTACCTCAGTTAGCCGCTAGAGAGTTATGGTATGGGAATCTGCAGAAGAGTCATGGTAGGATTAACTAAAACGTTTAAGTCCTTCCGACCTTTTGAGTTTACCTTAGCGAGAATGTCAAGTTCAACTCTATGGGATAAGGGCGTTCCTTAAGACCCTCCACCCATGTGACCGAGGGATCATACCCATGGCCTTAATCAAGTCTTGACTAAGAGGTGAGTGGAGCCTAGAATCCAAATATGATCCCACATGACCCAAAATTGAAAACCCCCCGCTAAGCCTGAAAGGAGTGAAGCTACTTCGACTTCGGGACTTAGAATTTTACAACCCTTGAAAACAACCAAAGGCCGGAGTCATGAATCAATGAAGGTCGTAGAGCTGGGGATCTAGTGGAGATCTTTCTTAGCCGTTAGATAGGACTTAGGAAGGGTAGCATTATGTACTTCGGTGAAGTTCCACTTCGATAGAATAGGAGAGGTCTAGCATCGAAACTTTTGAATGCCGGAGTTGCAAAGTTAATTTGGACCATTGAGAATAGAGGGATGCGTGTCCATAGATCAATGGCTACTGAAATTTTGGGTATTCGGCAGTATCAATGTGAAGATATAAGGACATAGAATGTTGAATGTCGAATGTCGAAATTCAACGTAGAATGTCGAATGTCGAATTTACGAAGTGACGTAGATCGTTGATCCTCGTGTCGTTCAGGATCCCTCTCAGCCATCAATCTAAGAACTCCGTTGAGAAACCCTCTTAACTTCCTAACCAACCAGAAACGCATTGTGGAGTGACATGTGGCCCCTACTTGTTCCTTGTCAAAAGTCGCCCATTGGACTAGAGTCGTTGGATGAGAGGCCATGTGGCAGGAGATCTTAAAGTTTAGAGACTTGGCACTCCGGAGGAACTTTTCTACGAGTCTTCAAGTGTGAAAACCTCTAAAGTGGAAAAGACAAAGTGAATATCAACTGCTGATAGGAGGAGGATATGTGGTGTTAGATTAGAGAGGCTGGAGACTTGGTTCTTCAGGGGATTCACGATATGAGGAGTCAGTAAGCTTCGAAGCCCAGAGTCGTAAAGTAATGGAAAATGTGGATATATGGATCTACGTGGACAGATCTCCACTGTAAGATCTAAAATAAATTATAAGGTTGTGTGTCTGGGGCTAACGTGGCTCACTGATGTCATCGAGGGTGACGTGGACTCGCAACTAAGGTGCCACGTGTCACCAGAATATGGACGATTCATAGACCCCTTATGCCTATTAGAGAATGACATGTGTCACCCCCTAGAGAGTAAACGTGTCACCCCTGGCCCTCATCGCGCGTCAACCACTAGTTCATGCTCACCTGACCAACGTGGTTGGTGACGCGACTAGGACTTTGGGAGTTCATAATATTTGGGGCGTTTTATAGTAGAGGTACGATCAATGTCGATCGCCAATTGTCGAACGTCAAAAAGTTCATCATCGATCGTTGAAATGTTCAACGTCGATCGTCAATCACTGAATGCCGAAATGTTCATCATCAATCACCGAACGACAAGCACTGAAAGCATTCAACGTCAATCGTCGATCACTGAATGTCAAAATTTTTAACCTAGAACATCGATCGGCGAATGGACAAGGCCATGTGGAGAGATTTTGAGACTTTAGGGGTGTGCGTGGAGTAAGAAAAGGGGTGTTTAGCACCGAACGCTGAAGACCCCAACTAATAAATCTCAGATAACTTCAGGAGGTTGTATCTTGTATACCAGGGATCGAATTTTGAGCTAGTAACAATCGTTAGAAAGCCACAGACAAGTAGAAGGGGATGAATACCTCGAAGATATAATTTGAGATGATTTGAACAAGCAAACATTTGATGCCCCATCACTAGAAATGGTATTTAGGGGTCGGTTGTATTAAAAATTGGTATCGAAGCATGGCAACAACACTTGGCTTTCTTGGGCTCATGCACGAGTCGCATAAAATATTATTAGATAACTTTAGGGGGTAACACCCTACCTTAACCCCCCTTCTATAAGAAACTTATTTGAACCTCTACTGAAGAGAGGAACGAAACCTTCTACTGGTTGATAGATGCTTTGGAAATATACATTGCATGTTGCTAATGTTTCCAAATAAAGAAACTAACTTCACTTTGCAATAATATGTGTTGTTCATGAATTGGTAGATGTGTAACTAACATAATATGTTTTTTCAACACTCAAGAAGTCAGTGAACATTGAAAAAACTACAATGTAAAGGATGGTGACACACCATGAGTTGGGGGAGTGATTCCACAATAGAGAGGAAGAATCTGATGAAAGGAGGGTGGTGGAAACCCCTCCAAATTTGGCCGAAAATGTAAGAAGCCTCCTGGAAAAATTACATAGTTATAAGGATGACAATGAAAGGCTAATAAAGGAGCAAGAGAAACAAACAAAAATTAATGCAGTCTTACTGCAAAGTCTATCAGATATACAAAGAAAACTACAACATGGTCCAGTTGTCAGCCATGTGGACAACCATCATACTAGGAAAACTCCAAGTCCACTTGAGATACAAAATCATGGTCCGGAAAGTGGCCACACTAGGAGGACCACCTCAAGGAATGTCGAACATGGAGTTAAGAGACACTCACCAGAATGTATCTCTGAGGGCACTGACAACTCAAAGGAGTCTTCAAGTGGAAAAACTAGCTCCCAATCTCAGATGAGAGGAAAGAAGAGGAAACATTCCAAGAGTCATGACCCTGAAGAATTCAAGAAATCCAAACCGCCCACCTTTAATGGAGAGATTAAGAAGGGGGAAGAAGAAGAAGTTTGGATACTTTGCTTGAAGAAGTACTTCAGATTCCATAACTACTCTTAAAACTTAAAGGCTCGAATATCCATTTTCAACCTGAATGGGAAAGATTCCATTTGGTGGGAGGACCATAGGAATGTGAAAGGAATCCATGAGAATGACTTGCCATGGAAACAATTTGAGAAATACTTCAAGAAGAAGTATCTATCAAAAAAGTACTTTGATGGGAATACCAAGGAGTCCTATGAACTCAAGCTAGGACAACTCACCATATATGAGTATATCAAAAAATTTCTCGAGTTGATGAGGTATGTGCCCTACATAAAGGATGAAAAAGTAAAGATGCAACAATTTATTAGTGGAATACCTCAGTCCTATTGGGATAGAATTGAGTTTGATGAGCCAAATACATTAGAAGATACTATTCGAAAAGCAAGGTATTTCTATGAGCAATTCAAGAATAAGACAGAACCCCATGAATATTGGAAGAAGAAAAACAATTCGGGATTCAAGAAGAAGGGGTTTAAACCCTCGATATTTAAGAACCATGGGAAGAGTTCTAGGATGTGACTTCCTACGAGAAGTGTGTATCGACAAAATTTCCCATCCTAGAGTGGAAATAAACCATTCAGATTTGTTCCAAGTAGGACTGATAACACGAAGAGAGAACCCTTGAAATGTTGAGGTTGTGGAGAGGAACATCTGTTGAGAGATTGTCCACATAAAAAAATAGAGAAATAAGAGGATCAACAATGTCCAAGAGGCTATTGCAATCAATGATGTGGCTAGTAGCATGCCACAAATTTATGCAACCTTGGATAATAGACAAGATTACCACCAAGATTTAGTAGTGGATATGGAAGGTATTATTGCCAACCATCTTGTTTCCATTTTAATTGACCCTGGTTCTAATTTGGGTTATGTTGCCCCTCAAACTATTGAGAAATGTAAATTGCAACAAGTTAAACATATTAAATCATGGCTAGTACAACTAGCCACTGGAACCAAAATAAAAGTAACATAGGTCATACCAGCATGCAAATTCGTTATGAGTGGGTTGCCCACCCAAGCGAACCTAAACATACTTCCATTAGGATCTTATGACCTGTTGATTGGAATGGACTAGTTGATTTCCCATATAACCATGTTGGACTGTTACAGTAAAACTTTGGAGTGTGAAAATGAAGAAGGAAGAAGAGTAACCCTGCAAGGGATTCAAAAACATGTCTCAGTGAGACAAGTATCAACTCTCGAAGTGAATAAGTATTGCAGAAAGGGATGTCCCTTGTATGCAATAAAAGTACTGAACTATGTTGAGAATGAAAAAACTAACTTAGAGGACCATCCCATATTAAAACAATATAAAGATGTATTCCCAGAAGAGGTGCCAGGTCTACCTCCAAGAAGGGATATTGACTTTTCAATATAACTTATACCAGGAGCAGTGCCAATGTCTAGAACACCCTATCGAATGAGTACACCAAAGCTAGTTGAGCTCAAACTATATCTAAAGGAGATGTGGGACAAAAGCTACATTCGACCTAGTGTGTCCCCATGGGGAGCACCAACCTTGTTTGTGAAAAAGAAAGATGGCACACTCAGATTATACATAGATTATAGACAACTCAATAAGATGACCATCAAGAATAAGTATCCCTTACCAAGGATCAATGACTTGTTTGACCAATTAAGGGGTGCTACAATCTTTTCCAAGATTGACTTGAGGTCTGGATACCATCAGGTCTGAATTAAATATGAAGACATCCACAAGACAACCTTTAGGAAAATATATGGTCACTATGAGTTTGTGGTGGTGCCATTTAGGATTACCAATGCACCAGCCACTTTTATGTGCTTAATGAATAATGTATTCAAAAATTTCTTGGATAGGTTTGTGTTGGTTTTCATTGATGATATCTTAATCTATTCCAAGAATAGGGAAGAACATGAAGAACGTCTCAAGCTAGTACTCCAAGTACTAAGAGAACATCAACTCTATGCTAATATTAGTAAGTGTGACTTCTTCCAGAAATAAGTCCATTACTTAGGCCATGTTATTTCTGAAGAGGGAGTGGCAATTGATCCTGACAAGATTAAATCCATGATGGATTGGCCTACCCCAAAGGATGCATATGATATCAGATTCTTTATGGGCCTAGCAGGATACTATAGGAGGTTCATAAAGGGATTCTCCAAGATTGGTTTCCCAATCACCTCCCTTCATAAAAAGGGGGTTAAATTCATTTGGACATCAGAATGTGAAGAAATATTTCAAGAGATGAAATACCTTCTAACCAATGCACCTGTATTGAAGATTGTAGACCCAAACAAGGACTTCTTTGTGTGTACAGGTTCCTGCAAGGAAGGGCTTAGAAGAGTCCTTATGCAAGAAGGACATGTGATTTTCTATGAATCCAGAAAATTGAATGAGCATGAAGTCAATTATGTGACCCATGATATGGAATTGGCTACCATAGTGCATGCTTTAAAAATGTGGAGGCATTACCTCTTAGGTATAAGATTTGTGCTTATGACATACCATAGTGGGTTGGGGTATTTCTTTGGCCAACCAAAACTCAATCTAGGACAAGCTAGGTGGATGACTCTCCTTAGTGAGTTTGATTTTGAAATCAAACATATCAAAGGAAATGAGAATAGGGTGGTTGATGCCCTTAGTATAAGTATGAAAGTGGTTCACTTGGCAGTTGTAAGCACCAATGAATATCAAAGAGAGAGTCAAAAGTGCATAAGAAACAAATTCATTTTTCAAGACCGTGACATCATACCTAAAGAAAGAGCCCACAAGGATGAAGTATGAAGGCTATCAGATGCTTAATGATGGCTTACTGACTTACAAGGGAAGATTGTATATTCCAAATTGTGATGACTTGAAGAGGTTCATAATGGATGAACTACACAAAATACCATATACTGATCATCCTAGTTATCAGAAAGTGATCACGACCACTAGGAAATTATTTTATTAGACTGGACTAAAAAAGGACAAAGTTGATTACTTAGCTAAGTGTCTAGAATTTCATCAAGACAAAGTAGAGAACCGACACCCAGCAGGGCTATTGCAGCCCCTACTAATTCGTGAATGGAAATGGGAAACCATCTCCATGGATTTCATCACAAGATTACCAAGATCAACCAAACAGAACGACAACATCAAGGGAATTGTGGAAAAACTGAGCAAGGTTTCTCACTTCATACCTGTCAAGTCAACTTGCAAGGAAATACATATTTCCAACATTTTCATGAAAGAGATATTTAGACTGCATGGTATTCCTAAGGAAATTATATCCGATAGAGATACAAAATTTACTTTAAATTTTTGGAAATCTTTGTTTGCTAGTTTTGAAACAAAATTGCTCTTTAGTACAACCTATAACCTTCAAAATGATGGGAAGAAAGAGAGGGTAAACCAAGTGTTAGAATACATGCCTAGGATGCATGTAATGAATCAACCCAAGAAGTGAGAGGAATACCTACCGCTCGTACAATTTGCCTACAACAATGTCTATCAAGAGTCATTAAAAATGAGCCCTTTTGAAGCCCTCTATGGAAGACAATGCAACATTCCAATTAGCTAGAACAACCCAATGAATAGAGTTACAATCAGGCCAGATATACTAAAGGAAATGGAACATCAAGTAATTGAGATCAAACAAAATTTGAAGATATCCTAGGATAGACAAAAGAGATATGCAGAGATGAAAATGACTCCTAGAGAGTTCAAAACAAGGGATCATGTGTATCTACGAGTTAAACCCAGGAAAATCTCTTTGAGGATGGGATATTGTGCCAAGTTGGCACCTCGGTAATGTGGACCCTTTGAAGTTTTGGATAGAGTGGGACCAGTAACCTATAGGCTAGCACTTCCTCCCACAGTGAAGGAACACAATCTTTTCCATGTTTCTTTATTAAAGAAGCATGTACATGATTCTAATTATATTATTGACTGGTCTATGATTCAGGTGGAACCTGATGGAGAAATCCTGTTAGAACCTCAATGCATAATAGAAAGGAAAGAAACCCCACTCAAGAACAAAACCACTACACAGATCAAGGTGTAGTGGAAACACTTTGGCCCAGATGAAGCTACATGGGAAATGGAGGATGCCATGAAACGATAATATCCGTTTTTGTTTACTTCTATTCATACAGAGCACTCGATGGATAGAACATTGAGGATGATGTTCCTTTAAGGGCGAGGGGATTGTAATACCCATGTTTCCCCCAGTTTGTAAATATGACTATAAATAGTCAAGAGACTATGGCAGACTAAATATGTGTGAATGTTTGACTTGATGAACCTTTGTATAAAAGGGTCAATGTATGAATTTTTTGTTATTAACAGAAATTTGAGATATGTTACACAACTATTGAAATGGGGGAGTTTGCCAAGATAGACCATGGATGATATGAGAGATACGTTGAGGGAAACCAAGAATGTTTGAGATGGCCCTCACCAAACCAGTACCTACTGGGTGTAATTTCTCAATAGTCCTATGACCCAGAAATGAATTACCAGTCAGGATGGTACTTGGAATGCCATCCTCAAGAATTAATGAGGAGATGGGGCACGGTACCCATTTGTAAGGATTCCAGACCTAACCACAAGTTGGGGATTCATACCCATGCAACCTTGCTAAGGAAGGAAATAAAGAAAGTAATTTGGGGGACATAGACAGATCTGCGACGAGGCAAAGTAGAGAAAACAATATCTATAAGAGAAGAGAGCATGCTTTGACTTTGGATATGCGAGAAAAGATGAGAAGTAAACTCATTTTGGCTGTAAGAAGCCTCAGGAAGGGTCTTGCTACAAGATGATAAATGAGGTTGACGAGTGACTCAAGAAGTGCTCACACATACCTCCTTGCTTGGTGTAGAGGAATCTGGTTGCTAGGATCTTGTGGGAGGAGGAGGGTAACCTTCGTCCCTCACTATCATAGAGAAAGGAGAAATGATCTCTCTCAAAGAATCATGATCTTGCTCGGGGGTAGCCATTGGTAAATCCGTAAGGATTGGTTGTGCCTATGGGTGAGTGGAAACATACATCCCTTTCAACAGTTGCTTCACATTTTCCAGTTCTGATAAGTATTTTCATACCCTGTGTAATATATTGGATGCGATGATTGAATGTTTTGGTTTATGGTTAAGTATTGTAGTTTTTGAACAATTATTATAAATGCTCATTTTACTTTTATAAAATACTATTTTTACATGGTTTTTGATTTACCTCAGTTAGCCACTAGAGAGTTATGGTATGGGAATCCACAGAAGAGTTGAGATAGGATTAACTGAAACATTTAATTCATGTCGACCTCTTGAATTTACCTTAGCAGGAATGTCAAGTTCAACTCTGTGGGAGAAGGGTGTTTCTTTAGACCCTCCATCCATGTGACCGAGGGCTCATACCCATGGACTTAATCAAGTCTCGACTACGATTTAAGTGTAGCCCAAAATCCAAATATGATCCCATAT
Source organism: Picea mariana (assembly GCA_032191745.1). Taxonomy (NCBI): domain Eukaryota; kingdom Viridiplantae; phylum Streptophyta; class Pinopsida; order Pinales; family Pinaceae; genus Picea; species Picea mariana. The sequence goes on from JASDQU010102768.1 coordinate 464,382, forward strand.
GACCCAGGGTTGGAAACCTCTCGCTAAGCCCAAAAGGAGTGAAGGTACTTCGACTTCGGGACTTCGGGAATTAGGATTTTACAACCCTCGAAAATAGTCGAAGGCTGGAGTCATGAATTGATGAGAGCCATAGATCTAGGGATCCAGTAGAGATCTCTCTCAACCGTTAGATCGGACTTAGGAAGGGTAGAGTTAAGTACTTCGATGAAGTTCCACTTCGTGAGAATAGGAGTGGTCTAGCGTCGAAACTCCCGAATGCTGGAATCATGAAGTTAATATGGACCATTGAGAATAGAGGGATGTGTGTCCACAGATCAACGTTTACAGTAAGTTTAGGTATTTGACGGTATCAATGTGAAGATATAGAGACATAGAATGTCGAACGTCGAATGTCGACGTTCAACATAGAATTCCAAATGTTGAATTCTTAATTTATGAAGTGACGTATACTGTCGATCATCAGGTCCTTCAGGATCCCTCTCAATTGTTGATCTAAGGACTTCATTGAGAAACCCTCTTAACTGCCCAACCATCCAGGAATGCATAATGGAACGACACATTTCCCCCACTTGTTCCTTGTCAAAAGTCACTCGTTGGACTAGAGCCATTGGATGCGAGGCCACGTGGTAGGAGATCCTAAAGTCCAGAGACTTGGCACTCTAGAGGAACTTGGCTAAGAGTCTTTAGAGTGTAAAAATCTATGAAGTCACAAACGAAAAAGTGAATCTTAATCGTTGATAGGAGGACGACACGTGGTGCTAGATTAGAGGGTTGAGAGACTTGGCTCTTTGGGGGATTCGCGATGTGAGGATTTAGTAATCTCCAAAGTCCGAATTCATTAAGTAATGGCAGTCGTGGATCTATGGATCTACGTGGAAGGATCTTCATTGTGAAATTTGAAAGAAATTAGAAGGTTGTGTGTTGGGGGCTGACGTGGCTCACTAACCTCATCTAGGGTGACATGGACCCACAACTAAGGTGCCACATGTCACCAAGATACGAAAAATTCACAGACCCCTTATGCCTATTAGAGCATGACACATGTCACCCCCTAAACAAGACACATGTCACCCCTGGCCCTCACCGCGTGTTAGCCTCTGGTTCATGCCATCCTGGCCAACATAGTTGGTGACGCGACCGAGATTCTAGGAGTCTGAGACTTCGGGAGTTCAAAATATTTGGGGTGTCGTATAGTAGAGGGATGATCAATGTCGATCGTCGATTTTCGAACACCAAAAATTTCATCGTTGATTGTCGATCGCGAAACGTCAAAATGTTCAACGTTGATCGTCGAATGCCAAAACGTTCAACGTCGATCGCCGAAAACGTAGAACTCCTATCATCAAATGGCCAAGGCCATGTGGAGATATTTTGGGACTTTGGGGAGTATGCGTGCAGCAAGAAAAGGGGTATTCTACTCCGAACACCAAAGACCCCAACTAATAATGCCCGGATAACTTTGAGAGGCTATATCTTGCATACCAGGGATTAGATTTTGAGCCGGTAATAGTCGTTAGAAAGATATAGACGAGTAGAAGAGGATGAAGACCTTGAAGAGATAATTTGAGATGATTTGAACAAGAAAAAAATCGATGCCCCATCCCTAGAAACGATATTTAGGGGTCAGGTGTGTTATAGTCAATTATTGTAGTTATGGATCAACCACATAAACATAGGTGTGTTGGATGTAGTGAGTGCGACATATTACATGTTAATAATTCTATTTAGGAAAATATTATTCCTTTCAAATCAATAAGAAGTAGAAATGGTGGAATGCATTGACTCCTTATTATATGCAAAGTGGTTTCCTATGTATGTCACATCACACCATATAAATTAATTTTATGTAGAATTATGAGATGAAAGTTAAAAACAATAATGAGAAATTTAGATTATTATACATAGACATAAAATGATAATAAATATCATACAATAAATAATTACTATTATATACTAATAAGAAAGTAGAATAGATAAATGTTATTAGTATACAATACTAATATATAATATTAAATTATAATATAGTAATAAGCATTGCTAAGATAAGAACAAATTCTCACTACTCCATAGTATTACTACTACTACTAATAAAATATTTTTAAGGTCACGGCAAAGCCATACACCAAATTGGTGTCTGTCCAGCGATTTGACTGGTAATGTCTATGGAGGTATACATACCCTACCCCCCTTTGGATTTGAACTTGTGACCTCTTAGGAGGAAATACATGTTCTTAACCATTAGGCCCAAAAATTGGGTATTGGTCAATTCCTAGAACACCATGGGATGAAATAGTATGTCACCTTTGTGACACTAAGAAGGTTGAACATCATAAACACTTTCTCTTAGATTGTCGAGCCTATACCCAGATTAGATCTCATTTTCAAAATATTTGTCACACTACCAACCTTCTCCACCTCTTAACTCAACAAAACTATTGTGATCTTGGAAAGCTTCTCTTAATGATTTTTTAGCATAGAAACAAAATTCTAAAAAATCGCAAGTAATCACTTACCCTCTTAAGATCGGATAGACCAATTCATTAAATATAATAATAATATACATTAAATATATATATATATATATATATATATATATGATAATATATTATAATAATATTAAATATATAATATAGTGATAATATAATATGAATTAATAATTATAATAAAATAATATAAATGTAGAAATTTGAAAAAGTGAATAGTTATTATAACTTATTATATTATAATATAAAATTGAATACAAAATTATTACATAATATTTGTAATATGAATTAAAGATGAAAAACGCAATGAATATTAAAAATTAATATTGTGATTTGACTCCTAAATTAAATATATTACAAATTTCTCTATCAATTAAATATTTTATAATATTATAAATTATAAATTATATAATATTATATTATTTAATATAACACATTATTAATATATTTAAATATTTTATAAAATTATAAATTAATAACTATATAATATAATATTATTTAATATAATACATTATTAATATATAATGGAAATATGTATTATTATTGATATATGATAAAGAAATGAAGAAATATATTAATATAGAATATTTTAAAGATATTGAAGATATTATGAGATTATCTCATTTAGATTTTAAGCTAATATAATGCATTATTAATATATAATGGAAATATGTATTATTATTGATATATGATAAATAAATGAAGAAATATATTAATATAAAATATTTTATATTGAATATTTTAAAGATATTGAAGATATTATGAGATTATCTCATTTAGATTTTAAGCAAGTTTAATATTGTCAAATAAAAATATGACATGTAATATTTTTTTACTTTTATATATTTAATTCAATAATTATTGTTAATTCAATTTTTAGAAATGATATTGATTATTGAATTTCTAATTCAACAAGTATGATTTTTTTTATAAAAGTTATTTTGAAACATGTTTTTTATATTAAATCTATTTAGAAGTAAATTTAAGTCTTCTTGTGTCAACTTCTTTTATAACTTCCACTATTCCACTATACTGTTTTGACCAGCTAATTTAACTGTTTTAAGTTTTGATCAGTTTTGTTAAGCTAATTTAACTGTTCTAAGTTCTAACTAGCTTAGTAGAACATAGTAGGTATGTGCTACAATGTTTTCTTTTAATCTAATTTGTAATTTGAAACATGATCACTCATTATGTTTTGAATTCGTCGGTTCTCACCTTGAACGTGACAAAATGAGAGACAAAGAAGACAGAATTGGAAAACAAGAATGAGGAGAGTGCAATAGTGTTGAGTATATTCAGAAAAGGGAAAAGAGTTGAGCTAAATAGGCTCAAGAAAATCAAGAAAATAAAGAAACAATTGTACAGTTGTCTAGGCTAGTTGGCAGTGTACATTCAGATACTGTTGAGGTTACAAATATAGTTAACACTCCCTCTTAAACTCAATAGTTACAAACATCAGCACTGATAATGCCCAAGTGTTGTCTCTGAAAATAAAAAACAGATTTTCCTAGTGGCCACTTTGTAAAAATATCCGCGAGTTGATCTCATGAGCCACAAAATTGAAGTGCAATGTCACCATTATTGACTAGCTCACATATGAAGTGAAAATGAGTGTCAATATGCTTTCTTTTCCTGTGAAACACATGGTTTTTGGATAAAGTGATTGGTGAGGTGTTGTCACAGAAGATAAGAGTTGGCTCCTTTTTTGTATGTGACATATCATTCAATATTATTCTCAGCCACACAGCTTGACAGGAAGATGAGGTAGCAGTGACATACTCTGCCTCTACATAAGATATTGAGACTATGGGTTGCTTCTTTGATGACCAAGAAATCAAGTTCATGCCCAGGTGAAAAGAATGTCTTGAGATGCTTTTTCGGTCATCTAGGCTTCCTGCAAAATCACTATTTGTGTAACCAAAGAGATGATTATCATCAGACTGAGTGTACCATAAGCCAAAATACAGAGTGCCTGCAACATATCTTAGAATCTTTTTCACCATATTTTAGTGAGACTCTTTGGGGGATTCCATGAACCTGGAAGCAAAGTTGGTTGCATACATAATATCAGGTCTACTTGCTGTAAGATACAACAAACTTCCTACTAAAATTTTTTACACGGTAGAATCGATTGTAGGGCCTTCATCTTGCTTGCTCAATTTTGTGCCTAGGGGTATAGGAGTTTATGTTGGCTTGCAGTCTTCCATGCAAAATCGTTTGATGATTTTTGTTGCATACTTTTGCTGACAAACAAAAATTCCTTTGGTTGATTGGTCAACCTCAATCCCCAAAAAATATTTCATTATGCCAAGATCTATCATCTCAAACTTAGATTGCAAGGCATATTTAAAACCGGTTAACTCAATATTTCCAGTATATATCATGTCATCAACATATAAACATACAATCAGAATTTTACCATGTTGATAATTTTTGGTGTAGAGAGTTGGCTCAATTTGGCTTATGCTAAAACCACTCTTGATCAGGTAAGTGTCAATTCTATTGTACCAAGCTCTTCGAGCTTGCTTTAAGCCAGACATGTCTTTCTTCAACCGATACAATTTTGCTGGTTGCTCTTTGAATTCAAATCTAGGTGGTTGATCCACATAGACCTCTTCTTCTAAGACGCCATTTAGGAAAGATGACTTGACATCCATCTGGTATACTTGCCATTTGTGTTGAGCTGTTATGGCTAAGAGAGTCCTTACAGTGTCCAACCTTGCTACTGGAGAAAATTTTTCACCATAATCAATACATGGTTGTTGTGAGAATCCTTTGGCAACAAGTCTTGCCTTGTGTTTTTCAATTTTCCCCTTTTCATTGAGTTTAGTTTTGTAAACCCACTTGACACCAACACTTTTCTTGTGTCTAGGTAGATCAAAGAGATCCCATGTCTTGTTCTTTTCAATGGATTCAATCTCTTGGTTCGTGTCTTAAACCCAATGTGGCTCTTTAGCTGCCTCTTTAAAATATGTAGGTTGACATGACATTAATGAAAAATGATTGTGTTGATCAATGTCATCCAACTGCTGATGGATTTCTCTCAAGCTTCGAGTTCTCAGATTTTGAAGTTTAGAGGATGAATTTATGCTGGAAGTTGAGTTATCCTGAGAGCTTTCACTCCATCCTTGTACCTGCAATCTTGGAAGATGAGGCTAATGTGTTTTCTTTCCTGAATTCTCTATGTCTTCAGGAAGTGGCAGCAATGGATTTTGATTATCCATAGGACAATTATCAGACTCGCTCTAGAACTGATTTTCAAGAAATTTTACATCTTTGTTGAGAATCAGATTCTTTGAGATTAGATTGTAGAGCATATAGGATTTTGATGTTTCACTATAGCCAATAATGATGCATTTCTCACTTATATCATCCAGTTTCTTCCTTAACTCGGAAGGTATGTGAGTATATGTTATGCATCCAAATGTCCTGAGATGAGCAACATTTAGCTTTGTCCCACTCCATGCTTCTTGAGGGACCTTCATCTTGAGACTGGTGGTTGGAGATCTATTAAGGAGATAAATTGAGCATGCTACTTCTTCAGCCCAAAATATATTTGACATACATTTCTCTTTGAGAACGCTTCTTTCCATGTTCAGTATTGTCTAATTTTTCCTTTCATCCAATCCATTTTGTTCTGGAGTATACTTGGTTGCAATTTGCATGATGATGCCTTGTGATTTGCAGAAATTTGCAAATTCTTTGGAGTTGTATTATCATCCTCCATATGACCTGAGAACTTTTACATATTTTCCACTCTGATTTCGAGCTTCAGCTTTGAATTCTTTGAATTTTGCAAAAGTTTCATACTTGTGTCTAAGAAAATAGATCCATATTTTCCTACTAAAGTCATCAATAAACGTTAGAAAATAAACGCTACCACCTATTGAATTTTTTTGCATTGGTCCACATAGGTCGATCTGAACCAACTCTAAGTGTTGTTTGGCTTGAGTGGAGGACTGTGGAAAACTAGTTCTCTTATGTTTTTCAAGAATGAAAGACTCACATGGGGGATTTTTTTCTTTGAAGAGAGGTAGACCTTTGACCATGGAGTGATTTTGTAAAAGAATTAGACTCTGAAAGGGTAGATGTCCAAATATTGTATGCCACACCATAGTTTCATTGGGGGTGGATGCACTTTGTGCATATGATTGGATCAAATTTGCAACTCTAAGGGTCAGGGGAAACATTCCACTCCTAGTCATGTGGATTTCAGAAATCAATTTTCTGTTGCAGGTTTTATCATATATCCTACATGATGCTCCTTCAAAAAGTACCTTATAGCCATGTTCAATTAGTTGTCCTACACTTAACAGATTATGTGTCAGATCTGGAACATAATAGACATTATTTATGTCTTTCTTTACATTTTGTTTAGTAAGAACATGTACAGTTCCTTTTCCTTGAACTTTGACTAAAGAATTATTTCCAAGTGTAATATCAGATGAAATTGAAGAATCAATGCATGAGAGTGAATCTTTGTTACCTATCATGTGATTGGTGCAACCACTATCCAACAATCAGAGATCTTTATGTTGTTCTTCAGTCTTGTGGCATGAGAGAAACATATCTTCTGAGGTTTCTCTTTCATGATTTGAGACATGTGCTTTTCCTAAGAGATGATTTTCTTGCTTCTTCCGACATTCAGATTCTTAGTGCCCAAAATATTTACAGTAATAACATTGTATGCTTGATTTGTCATTTGATCTTTTCCCTCTTCCTCTTTGAGGCTGGAAATTCTGATTCTAGTTATGTTGCCTTTGACCTTGGAAATTATGATCCTGGTTTTGTTGTCTGTGACCTTCACTTGACTGATGGTTACTTGGAATTCTCCCTCTTCCTCAGTGACATATGCCTCTTCCTATGCCTCTCCCTCCACTGAAGGAGAATTGATTCTTGAAGGCATTGGTTATTGACTCATCTTCAATATGTAGTTTGGTCTCATGTGTCAATAGAGAGCTCATTAATTCATCTATTGAAAAATTTGGCATATCCTTAGATTCAAGGATAACTGTAACAACCATTTCGAATTTATTTGGTAGACTTCTGAAGACTTTATCAACAATTCCTTGATCAGGGATGGCTTCACCAGTCAATCTAATCTAGTTTACAATTCCCATGACTTTGGTCATAAACTGATCACCATTTTTAGACTCTGTCATTTTTAAAGTCTCAAAATGCATCCTCAAGGTCTGTAATTTAACTTTTTTGAGCCTTTCATTTCCTTGGTAAGCTAATTTAAGGATGTCCCAGGCTTATTTTGAAGTAATAGCGCCTATGATTTTTTAGAAAATCGAGTCATCCACTAAGTTTTGAATTCAAAATTTTGCCTTATTCTCTCTATTCCTTTGTGTTTCCTAAGCAGTTCGTTGTGGGTTGGTCATGGAAGCAAGGTCTGTTGTATCTGGTTCAACATATCCAAGATCCAATGGATCCCATCACTCATTTGCTTGCAAGAAGGATCTCATTATAAGAGACAAAAACCCATAATTCTTTCCAATAAGAATCGATCCTTGTGTTGGTCCTAAGTTGCTAGAGGTGGCCATCTTTGAAAAAAAATTTGAAAAGAAAAAGTTATTAGAGATTTTCAGGCTTACTTGTTTCCTATGCATAAGACTAGGTCCATGAAATCCTCTGTTGTGACTTCGGGCCGAAAAACATAGGGTTGATTCCTTCTTTAACTTCGATCATACTGGATGTGACTATCCTCTAATGGAGGAATCGGGATATCTATGTTTACTCGAGAGCCAAAAAAAAAATTGTTGTTTAGCTTCTCATGTAACTGGGGACTGAAAACTAGGTGCTTTAGGCTTTCAATCTTCAGGTGTTAAGAAATGTGAAGGTATCAATTTCTACGAATAGTTGAATGGCCGAATAACGAAATTATTTCAAAGATCGATGGTCCTCATTGATTTTAGATCAATGTTCGACTAATACTTCATGACTTCGGGTGATATTTCTTTCTTACCTACTATCTGCAAAGATCAACAGTCCTCGTTGATTGAGATCAATGGTTCAAAATACTTTGGGAGTTTGGGCTTCGAGCCTTTTCAATTTATTGTTCTCACAATCCTTCAAACTTGCATACCTCCGAACAAGGGAAGATATCGACGATCTCAATTACTCGTCGAGATCTATGACTCATAATTATTTCGGGAGTTTGGGCTTTGGAGATCTTTCACCGCTCACAATCACAATACTCGTGAAGTGCAGAGGTGACGGATTATTTATATAGGTGTATATCCATTGATCCTTAGGTCTCTGTAAATGAATGGCCAAGATCTTCTTCGAAAATCAGGCGTTCGGGAGTTTCCGACTGCTAATATGCACTGACCTCCAGAGTACGAATCTCCGAAGTGCGAGAACTTCCTCCACGTGGCTTTACGTTTCCGACTCTCCTTCGAAGTGCTCTACCTATGAAGTGTGATCGCGTCACGCATGTCCCTTTTGGCTTCAACGGTCCATATCTACTTCATGCCTTTGTGCCTTTGGGACATTGATTACCTTCTTTTTTTATTTCTCCAGAATAGCAAACCAATGAAGCATTGATCGTCCGACACGTGTCCCCTTCTTGGATAGACGAACAAGATTTGTTTCGAACTTTGAAAGATTTTGACTCCTTTGCAACCTTGGTGCTGAATCATCGAATAGGCAAATCTCGGTGACTAAAACCTGTGCACCTTTTCTTGATCTGACGACTATTCTTGCTTTCGCCCAGATCTTACTCCTTAGATTCCACTCTCTTCCTCCCAGAGTACGAGATCGCCTGACGCGTGTCACTTGTTTGAATATCAATGGCCACAAGTGATTGCGGAGACTGGACTCGCTCACTCTTTAATTTCCTTCCTGATCTCCGCAAAGCGAAGATGCTCATCCGAGGTGGGATTGATATACAATGTTGATCTATTGATCTAGAAAGATCAACTATCCTGAGCGATAGCAAGCTCACAACTTGCTCACACTTTAATTTTCTTCCCGATCCCCGTAATGCGAACATGCACATTCATAGCACGATCGATATCCATCATTGATCTGTTGATCTAGAAAGATCGATGATCTTGAGCAATTGCAAGCTAACAACTTGCACAAAATTTAATTTCCTCTCTGTTCCCCACAATGCCTCCTCACCGTTGATCTCTCTCTGATGAGATCTGACAGTCGTGGCTTACTATTTTCTTGATCTGACGACTGATCTTACTCACCCTCAGATCTTACGGCTAAAAAAAATTCTCTTTACTTGCCGGCTCGTCGTCCTTTCTTAGCTTGATTAATGACTCAGATCTGTTCACATGGACGATCTTATGGCTGAAGTAGCTTCTCCTTTGTTGCTTATGCAAAGACTTTATTCTTAAGAAAGAATTTCGTGAATCTTTCATAGATTTTTGAATTGCACACGAATCTTTAAATGCAAAATAATTTTACGAATTATGTAAATGTTTCTCCCTTCTGCAGCTCTCCTTCCTCGCGCTTTGTTGTCTCCAAAGATCTTCGTAGCATACTACAGACTGCGATATGTTCTCCAAGCTCTCTGAAGAATGTTGCGTCCCGTGCTCTCGTCTACGAGACAGAGACAGTGTAAGCTCTGTGCTTCTTCTTCTCTCTCGTGGTTTCAAAAAAAAAAAAAATCAATTTCGCTCTTCTTCTTATGATCGGGCTGACACCATGAAGAGTCTTACGTCCTAAGCTCTGATACCATGACAAAATGAGAGACAGAGAAGACAGAATTGGAAAACAAGAATGAGCAGAGCGCAATAGCATTGAGTCTATTCAGAAAAGGAAAAAGAGCTGAGCTAAATAGGCTTGAGCAAATCAAGAAAATAAAGAAACAATCATATAGCTGGCCAGGATAGTTGGCAGTGTATAGATACTGTTGAAGAGGTTACATATATAGTTAACAGAACGCAATTCTTCTGGGAGTTCGTGATCACAGGTAAGCACGTAAAGCTTTAAGCAATGAACAATTCATGTCTACTTCACTCTCTCACACCTTAACATGATATAGCATGTCGCGGCCTCAATTGCAGACAACAAGGAGTTTAGAGATATATAGATTATATAACAATTTGATCCACCTCAGTGAGATACGATTGATACTCTAGTGCTCAGATCCCATAAATTGTAGATCTTTAAAATAGCCAATTCTTTATGTAATTTATGAGGAAGAAATATAACTTGAACTTCATCCATATTAACAAATTAAAACTAAAACTATAGAAAAAAACACAAAAACCCTAGCTTAGACACAAAAACCCTAGCTTAGAAATACTTACAGATTTATTTTTATTTTACATTAGTTAACTTTGTCGTGCCAGCTGAACGTCTCTCCCTAGACTTACAAATCTTCATTATTAATCATTATAAGAAGGAAACCCTATTTTATTGTAGTACAAACTATTCCAAAACACATACACAGAAGAAGAAGAAAGCAATTTTGACAAGAATTTTGCATACCTGTACCGAGAAAAGCGGCCCCTCGTAGTTTTCATGCTTTGAACCATCACGGGTCGGAACAAGTTCCTTGAAAAAATTTCTGTGACGAAAATCATCTTTTTCCAGGTTCTCAAAAGCTACATCAATCGATGCTTCCACGAATTCCACCCCGCCATCGTTGCAGTCAATTTCAGGCCGACCCGTCTATCCTGATCCCTTGGTGCTCAACCGACCTGCAATTGGATAGAAATCCACCAGAACTAACGAAAGGCTCCTCTTTAGCATATCCGTGACCGGAGTAAATTCCATCTCTGGATTTAGTTTATAGAACAGAAGCGAATGAAAGTTAATGACGGGAATAAAAATCAAATCGAGGTTGGAGAGGAACATGCTATGCCTCACAGTGGAGATGTCCGATGCCACGGTTGAAACACTCCACATCTGTATCTTTACTTGCTCTTCAGTCATGGTCGTGGGCTGCTTACAGATCTGCTTACTGCTGAGATAAAATTAACTGAATAAACATAAATCTGAACACACACGGAGCCGTTGCGCTTATCTCCATTTATAGTTGCCAATTGCAATAATCAGCATGAATTTGTGGGCATAAAAAAGCCACGCACAATAACAATAATTCACATGCACATTTGTGGGGCATTTCAAAGCCCCGTACAAATGTTTTAGATTGGCCTGGAAACTTCAGATTTAAATGCCGATTCCAGAGTTTGATAAATTGAGGTTGTTCTAAGAATTTTACATATAAGTACAGTTCATTTTTCCGCAAATTACATGGTTTTCATATGGTTGATTTAAAGTTCGTTCGTATTCAACCAAGACAACCCATAATTTTCTCTCTTCTTTTTAAGACACAAAATCACACCTCCTCCTGATTTCAGTGACACCAAAGAATATCACGATGACTCCAATGAAAAATGACAAACGAATGAGAGAGATACTGAACGCAATTCAATGCGAAAGAGAGAAGGCATGATGTAACAACTGAATTCAATTCAATGGGGAAGGGGCGCACAATCATAACGTTGAAAATTGTCGATATTAATAATAACCGTTTGACTTCACAATACACCCATCGCTTTGAAATGATAGAGAAGGCATTCATAGTCGCTTGCCTACACAACGTACCTACTCCTTTGAATTAGAAAGTAAATGACAACTATTTTGCGTGAAATATGACACGATTTCAACCCACCACTATTCATTAGGAATTCCAACTAACTACTTCATGTTGTATTCTAAACGTTTTAAGTTTGAGTTTTTTTTTCTGGAGATATTTGTTGATATTTTATTTTCAGTTAAAAATTGTTGGATTTGAAAATGAGAATGGTTAATTTTATATAATCTAACAATTTTTCAATATCTTGAATTTATTTTTACATTAAAAAATACAATTTAAACAAAATAAAATTACTTACAAAATTACAAATTTCATTACCTATAAAATTACAAATTTCAAAACTTCCTTAACTACTTACCACATCCAAAAATTAAAAAATAATTTATTTAAATCCATCTCTCTCCTACATTAACAAGGAACATAACCTTAATTCAAATAATATAAAAAAACAAAGATACACCAACGGCAGTTGGTAATTTTAGAATAGACCTCTCCAACGTGCTCCGATATGGCAGAACTAATGCTCTACTTATATTCTCATTTCTGCCAATGCTCTACTTATGTTCTCATCCGAACATTCATGACCTTGACATTAAACCAAAGAATGAAGACGCTGTGTTTAAACATTAAAACTTCCCATATGGTGTTTATATGTATTATTATTATTTGGAAATGAAGATTATCTTTGCAAATTTTGTCACTTTATGGAGTTGGCCCTTGCATTTGACACATTTAAACATACAAAGTATATTTTTAATTAAAAAAAAAAAAAAAAATTGTGTGAGCATTTTTTTTTTAAGAATAAGAACTTGTGATTGTATTTTTTTAAATTTGAAAAATTCATGACTAGGAATATGTGTCTTAAGAAGTATCTATAATTTGTAGGAGTGCATTTGAATAAGCACATAGCATTTGCATGCACTTTTCTAATTCATATTTACATTGTTAGCCATTAGTTGTGATAGTTGTTGAGTATGGCCATTCTACAATATCAAACTTTTAATTATCAATCTAAAGTTTAGACATGTTGTAGATAATACATTGTTTTAACTACCTTTAATTATCGATCTAAAATTTAGACATGTTGTAGACAATACATTGTTTTAATTATTGATAAAATTTCTAAAAAAACGTTGTGCCATAGTCTCAAACCCAACATAATTCAAAACCTCAAATATATTGAGGTTAAAGTTTGCTGGATAGTCTCAAACCCAACACAATCTAAAACAAAGTTTCAATTCTTGGTTATTCCAAAACTTTAAATTTTTGGGTTTTTTCACCAAATTTGGATATATGACATAGGGAAATTTTTCTTTACTCACCCACAAAATTTCATAAAAGAATATTGTGTTTAAGGGTAATGTCTAATTCATAAACAAAGTGCACTTGTTTTCATTTCATGAACAATGACAAGGTTCAATGTTCAATGATTTCACAACCTTAAATGTTAGAGTACACTTCTAAAAATTGGATATTTTTGTAGATTATAGCATATTCTTGCCTACCCTCAAAATTTCATTAAAAAAAAAAATTTAGTTTAAGGGTCATGTCTAGGTATAAAATTGAGCATGGTAAAAAAATCGCAGTGCATTTCATCACAAGAGATAAGAGTTCAATGTTCAACCATTCTACAACATTAATTCTTTTAGTATGTAGTTAAAACATGGATATGATGTATATTTATTGAAGAAACTATACAACAAAGGATAGAGATGCATATTTTGATGAGAGTGAACATTCTTGAGGATTTTATTAATTGTTTGGCCATTAACAAACCCCAACTTTAGGGACCCACTTAAAAACTTATTAAGCTTCACTAATCACATCTTATCATCCTTGTAACCTAGGTTTTTGATGCATGTTTGGAATCTACACAACCAACTCTATCTATGTCTATAATTTCGTCAATAAATGAATTGTGTAGTCTATAAAAAAATAACATCAAAACCAGAGATATGGAGAGGAATTCATAAAAATGGAGGCTTTTATGTATTTTCATTACAAACCACTAGGTTTTGCATCCAGAACCTAAATAAGAGGCAACCAACTCAACAAACAGGTATGCTATAGTTATCATTGAGGCCCCCAAAAAATTGAAATTCAAATAATGGGGGCACACTTAGCGCGCAAGTTATTAGAAACATGAACGTGTGTGTGTTCTTGTTAACACAAATAAATTATGGGACATTTGTTGATATTTTCTCCTCGGTTAGAAATTGTTGGATGTGCAAATGACAGTGGTTAATTTTGTATAATCCAAATACTTTACCCATTTTTCAATATTTTGAATCCATTTCTACATTCAAAAATACAATTTAAACAACAAAAATTTACCTACAAAATTACAAATTTCATCACTTATAACATTACAAATTTCAAAACTGTCTCAACTACTTACCACATCCAAAAATTAATTAAAAATTAATTTATTTAAATCCATCTCATTTCCACGTTAACAAGGAGAATAACCTTAATCCAAATAATATTAAAAACAGATATGCACCAACTGCCATTAGTAGTTTTAGAATAGACCTCTCCAACGTGCTCCGATATGGCAGAACTAATGCTCTACTTATGTTCTCATCGGAACATTCATGATCTTGACATTAAGCCAACGAATGAAGAAGCGATGTTTGAACCTTAAAACTTCCCATCATATGCATGTATTATTATTATTTGTAAATGAACATTATGTTTGCAAATTTTGTCACTTTATTGAGTGGCCCTTGCATTTGACACACAAAGTACATCTTTAATGAAAAATTTGTCTGAGCATTTTTTTTTTAAGAATAAGAACTTTTGGTTGTATGTTTTTAAATTTAAAAAATTCACGACGAGGAATATAATTTATAGGAGTGCATTTGAATAAGCACATATCATTTTCATGCACTTTTTTAATTTTTATATACATTCTTGGCAATTACTGGTGATAGTTGTCGAGTATGGTCATTCTACATTATCAAACCTTTAATTATCGATCTAAAATTTGGACATGTTGTAGACAATACGTTGCTTTAACTATTGATAAAATTTCCTTAAAAAGGGTTGTGCCATTTTCTTAAACCCAACACAATACAAAACAAAGTTACAAAATTTCCTCAAAATATATTGAGGTTAAGGATTGCTAGATAGTCTCAAACTCAACACAATCTAAAACAAAGTTTAAATACTTGGCTATTTCAAAACTTTAAACATTTGAGTTTTTCCACCAAATTTGGATATATCGATATACGACATTTGGATATATCGATATACGACATAGGGGAAATTTTTCTTTACTAACCCACAAAATTTCATAAAAGAATATTGTGTTTAAGGCTCATGTCTAATTCATAAACAAAGTGCACTTGTTTTCATTTCATGAACAATGACGAGGTTCAATGTTCAATGATTTCACAACCTTAAATGTTAGAGTACACGTCTAAAAATTGGATACTTTGTAGATTATGGCATATTCTTCCCTGCCCACAAAATTTCATTCAAAAATATTTAGTTTCAGGGTCATGTCTAGGTATCAAATTGAGCATGGTCAAAAAATCACAGTGCATTTCATCACGAGAGATAAGAGTTCAATGTTCAACCATTCTACCACATTAATTCTTTTAATATGTAGTTCAAACATGGATATGATGTATATGACATATTTCTCTACCTTCTCACATTTAATTTTTGAAAAATATGTCTTAGTCTTATATTTACTGAAGAAACTTTACAACAAAGGATAGAGATGTATATTTTGATGAGAGTGAACATTTTTTAACATTTTATTACTTGTTTGAAAACTCCACTTAGAAGATATTAAGGCCCTCAACAAACCCCAAGCTTAGGTACCCACCTAAAAACTTATTAAGTCTCATCAGTCACATCTTATCATCCTTATAACCTAGGTTTTTGATGCAATCAATGCTCTTGGATGATTTCAAGCCTTTGATTAGTTTTCCTAGCTAACTTTAATATTCAAGTTGTGCATGAATACCAAGGGTGCCTTATTGAATTTATATGATGTTATTTACTATTGGGTGAGTGCAAGCTAATGATGGATTCTCATAACGCATTAGTGGCAATACAAACATGGAAAAACAACAATCCGTTAACTTGGAGGGATTATTGAAGGTACTTTGACAATGAATTTGAATATGGTGTAAGAATATGAAACCTAGGAAATTGAATTATCTTTTTGAATATACAAATTTTATTCACAGAAAATGTGAATAACTATGTCAAATTTGATTTTTTCCAACAATGGTATCTTATTTTTCCAAAACAATATAAGGTATATGTTTTGTTCGTGCAGGTGTTGAGTACCTTAACGATGGAATTTCATTCCAAAAACTTGTATACTTGTGGAGAATATGTTTTTCTTGTGCCGTGTATTTTTTGGAAATTTATGATATTAATTTTGTATATTTTTTAAATTATCAAAGTTAACATATCCCTTAAATTACAATGTCTTTTGTTCATGCAGGCTAAGAGGGTCTTAACATAATCAAAACAATTTATTTATTTTCAGATCATAGATATCGGTCTCTTCTAGTGTCTCATATAACTCATTTGAGAAATGGTTAAGCCGAAAAAAAGTTATAGTAGAAATAACAGAGGTATGTATTCTAGGATTTTGATATATGTCAAAACAAAACTAGATTAAAAATAGTAAACATTATTAATTTAAACAAAAAAATGTATGTTTGGAATCTACACAGATGACTCTATCTATGTCTATAATTTCGTCAAATGAATTGTGTAGTCTATAGAAAAATAACGTCAAAACTAGAGATATGGAGAGGAATTCATAAAAATGGAGGTTTTTATGTATTTGCAGACCGAACCACTAGGTTTTGCAGCTCGAACCTAAATCATAAGCAACCAACTCAGCAAACATGTATGCTATAGTTGTCACTCCCACCCAAAAAAAATGAAATTCAAATAACGCGGGCACACTTAGCACGCATGTTATTAGAAACATGAACGTACGTGTGTTCCTGTTAACACAAATAATTTTTGGGATATTTGTTGATATTTTATCCTTGGTTAGAAATTGTTGGATATGCATATGGGAGTGGTTAATTTTGTATAATCCATATTCTGTACGGTTTTTTCAACATTCTGAATCCATTTCTACATTCAAAAATGCAATTTAAACAACAAAAAAATTACCTACAAAATTACAAATTTCATCACTTATAAAATTACAAATTTCAAAACTTGCTTAACTACTTACCACATCCAAAAACTAATTCGAAAATAATTTATTTAAATCCATCTCTTTCCCACATTAACAAGAAGCATAGCCTTAATCCAAACAATATAAACAATAGATATGCACCAACTGCCATTGGTAGTTTTAGAATAGACCTCTCCAACGTGCTCTGAAATGGAAGAACTAATGCTCTACTTATGTTCTCATTGAAACATTCATGATCTTGACAATAAGCCAAAGAATAAAGAAGCGATGTTTAAACCTTAAAACTTCCCATCATATGGTGTCTGTATGTATTATTATTATTATTTGGAAATGAATATTATCTTTGCAAATTTTGTCACTTTCTTTCACTTTATTTAGTGGTCGTTGCATTTGACACATAAAGTACATTTTTAATGAAAAATTTGTGTGAGCATTCTTAAGAATAAGAACTTGTGGTTGTATTTTTTTAAATTTAAAAATTCATTATGAGGAATATGTGTCTTAAGAAGTATCTATAATTTGTAGGAGTGCATTTGAATAAGCACATAGCATTTGCATGTACTTTTCTAATTTTTGTATATATTGTTGGCAATGTAACATCGCGCTCTGGTGCACTGAGCGAACTTATTCTTTGAGGACACTTGCTCGCAAGTGATCTGGATTTTATGCGATTAAAACTTTTGATTTTGATTATGAGGCGTTATGGGTTGATGACATGTTGTTTTACTACATTGACATAGACAGGTGCTATTGACTCGGTTTCATTGAGTGTGTAGGGTTTTGGACCTTGAGGATGTAGAGGCATCGATGGAACCCCTTGGACTCTGGATCGAGTTAGGGAGTGTGCCATTGGGGTTTGATTTTTTTACTGTGATATTAGTGCATCTGATTGTATGGTATGATATGGATATGTTCTGACATGATTTGTTGATGATGCAAGTTGATGATAGCTTGCCAACCAGACTCACATATGGAGTAAAGGGGTCACACATGACTACCAAATGTGTTGAGGGAGAGGTGTGGACAACAGCCCTGCCACAGCCTACTAGCACTCCTGTCGTGGCTAGAACTATAGGTTAACAATTACCTAGTTCTAGAGGACCCACGATGCTGTGAGGACAGACTACGACAATCACTCATGATGATTCTAAGGGGCGCACAATAAGGTGAGGGCCTTATTCCTTAGAATCCCTTATTTTTCCACAAGTTCACCTCGCGAAGTGTTGACTCCAGGGGTTATTGATTTCTACCAAATTAGTCAAGAGGCGAGTGGCACCCTTGGAGCACGTAGTGCGTCCTGAAGGGCACGTCGCGCAAAGGAATAGATGAGGCGAGTGGCACCCTTGGAGCACCTAGTGTGTCCTGAAGGGCACGCCACGTTGTTGATGATAGATGGATGAACCTAGATGGCCCTAAGACAAATAACATGTTAAGTAATTTTTTAAAAAACAATTTCCCTAATTAAATGTCACCCAGTACGAAATTTAAGGCCTAAGTCTAAATTACGCTAGTGCTAAAATTTTGTCTTCTATAAAAAAAAAATGGTAGTAAAAATAATAAAAATAAAAACCACTTAAATAATAATTAAGATCTTCATTAAATCTTGTAACATGAAGGGAGTAAGAAATTTAATTTATTCAAAAAAAGAAGGTAAAATTTTGTTGGATCAAACTTTGAAAAGGGAATTAATTGTTTTATTACCATAATAAATTAAAGTATACTAATTAAATAAGAAAAGGGAAAAATGGTTAATTTTCACACCTACATTTTTGAGGTCTAAGTAAAAGGGGAAAGAGGGAAAATAAAAAAAAGGGAAACTAGGGAAAAGAGGTAACATAAAAAGGGAAAAAGGGGAACTTAAGGGAAAAAGAAGAAAGTCAACTTAGTAAAGAATCTACCATTTAAGAGCTTCTAATTTTAAACTGAATTAACAATCTAATAAAAGGGAAAGCTATTAAAACCTGTAAGAGAATTTGGGGACACCTAGGACTAACTCTAGGTGGGTGAGGGAAATAAAGATAATTACTTAATTAAAGAAATTAATTCATGGAGGATTGTAGGGGATGAGGGACACTTGTACGGAGAGGAATTTTTAGGAATTTATTTTTTAAACTTTAATTAAATGATATTTTAGGAAAGAAAGGAAGTTTGAAACTCTATAAAAGAAAGGGAGGAGAAGGAGGAAGGATCATCTTCTGTTTGCGTAACGTTACACTGCATAAATATCGACTTGACTAATTTACTTGTGGGAGTTGCGATACCCAGCTCGGTCTTGCGAGGCGAGCTGGGAGATAGACGAAACCTATGGATAGTGTGTGTGGCCCCTTTGTGGCTCAGGGGGCTAAGGGGGAAGAAGAGTACCCCTAGTGTTGGTTGGGAGGTACCAGTGAGGTCTCGACGGTCGGCGAGCGAGAGTTGCATGGAGCACGGGACGCCAATCGGAACGAGCGAACAGGCAACAGTATGCTTTATTAGTTTGAATGGTAGAATGGTGTAGGTTTTATGATTAGATCTGCATGTTGATAATGTAAGTAGATTGGATGTTTAGATTGATAGCTGAAATTTTCTTAGCCTAGCTCCTTGGTTGTCGTCTCCTATGGTCTTGTTTTCCTACATGTCATGACCACCCTGTGGTGTTGATTGTGACCTTGAGGTTGTTTAGTCTTTGTCCCTAGATCGTCAGTCCTTGCTTGAGCAGTCGGCCAAGAGCCTAATCTATGGTCGTTGCCTTAGCGTTAAAAGACCTATGCATTTCGACGCCCTTCTTTTCTGTGCGAGGATGATGAAGCGAAGGTGAACTTATCAGTTGTCTACCTCTGTTGTTGTCCTTGCCTGATTGTTGACTTGCGCCTTCAGTATGGCCTTGGCGTTGGATTATCTTTCTTCCTTATTGTTTATTTTCTGTGCCTCGACTGATAGAGTCCCTGCAATCCTTTCGATGAGTTATCCTTAGGGCCCTGGCATTCTCTTACTGTTGTCAGCATTTTTATAGTGGTATTCTGAGATGAAAAATTATTTAACTTCGATCTGTGTTTGGATCTGGTTGGATTGAATGGTTTTTATTTATTTACTTACTTTGGCAATTATAAATGTGTAACTGCTCTAAAAACGTTAATTCGGTTGTCGTAATTTGGTAATGGATGAAAAAATAATTATACTTCATCGATTGCATTATGTGATGGCTGGAAAATATTAACCCTGCATTGGTTAATAATGGCCACTCTAGCCTTACATCTATATCATTTAAACTGCTAACCTAACTATGTAAATATCCTTTGCTGGCAATTTCGTTTCTGCATGTTCCTCATTCAATAATGGCCACTCTAGCTCTGCACCTACAACACTTAAACAGATGATTTAACTATGTAAATATCATTGTTGGCGAATTGTTTCTACATGCTCATCATTTAATAGTGGCCAATCCAACATTTCGTCTTCCTCACTTAAAATGGCAAAGTTCACTGTGTAAATATCATTGCGGGCAAATTTGTTTTTGTATGCTCATCGCTTGATAATGGTAGTGAAACTCTGCTTCTCATCCATTTGTTACCTCTATGTTTTACCTTCTTATTCCTTTTCTTGCATTTATCTATGGTTGGCATTTCATCTTAACCTATACAATATCTATATTGGAGATCCCTGCGATCTTACCTATCCTTCTGGTGTGTTTTACTTAGCCCGTGTTTGATTTGGGATGGTATTTGTGACCCGGTAAGCGTTATTTCTATTTCTATTATCAACTCTTATTTTTACTTAGCCTACGTTATCTATTTCTATTGTCAGCACTTATTTCTATTGTTAGTCACCCTTGATTTCGTCTCTATGTGCTTGAAATTCCATCCAACGCTAGGCTAAGATTCTTTTATAACTTATCTCGTTGTCTGATAATTCAATGGCAAATTTATTGAACGTTGTCAGTCACCCTTGACTTCGCCTTTGTGTGCTTGAAATAACATCCAACGCCAGGCTGAGATTATTTTATAACTTGTCTCTCTAACTAATAATGTGTGGTGAATTCATGTGAACACTGTCAGTCTCTCATTTTTCATTTTTAGGTGGTCAAATTCCATTCTCATATATCGCTCTTGTCTGGAATAAGTGAACCCTTGTATGATAAGATAGATTCCATCCAATAATTCTAAGAATACTAAATTTTTAATTTTTAATTGAAGATTGTCGGATATGAAGGAACAATTCAAGGAAAATCTATTAATGCTTTCTTTTAATAAAAACTAATTCTGGGCGACCTAAATTCCTCACTAAGCGATTGATATTCTTTTGAGGATACAACTTATCCTCATATCGTCAATAAATTGAGAATTCAATGAAGAATTTGGTTGTTGAAGTTTTAGATTGTAAACTATTTTCTTTAAGAAGTTCCTAAATGCTTTATAACTTTAAATAAGGAAGCATAATTATATGACTTATATGAGTTATTTATTCCTTAAGAATGGAAATTAAATTAGCCCTTGGAGTTTGGAAAGTAGTTACCTTAAACCTTAGTCTTGCAACTAAGTCCCAAAATAAATAGACCATCTTAAGATGCACTCTTAGTAGATGGAAATAATCATGTTCTTCATTGTTAGCAACCTTGATGAAGGTTTTCAAAGAGTTGAGATTTAGTAATCTGAGGATTTAGGTTAACAATAATATGTGTGTTTATATTTGATGATTCTTTATTTATTAGAATACTTACTTAAAGGTGAAGAAATATAGAAGAGGTTATGTGATTTGAATCTTGAGGATTATATGAATTGAATTTTATTATTAACTATCTCTTAAGGGTCTTAATTGAAGTTTTTAAAATGGTGACCCTAGTAATCGACTATTTAATTGTAATGATCGATAACACCTTATATCTCGCATTATTGTACATACTTCTTATATCTACACCATCATGTGACTTCTTATTATTTATTTCATGAATGATTTTATTAGTTTCATATAATGGATACATAATGTAAAAGTGTTGTTAAAATTCATGTATTGCTTAAGGAGATTGAGTTTCTTATGGGTTCTCATAATGAATATGTAATTATATCTTCTCTTTACATACTCCTAGAAGATATTCCTTAAAAACAACATGTATAGTTAAGCTGCATGAGATTAAAATTGTATTTCCACTCTTGATTTATGATTCTTTATGAGATGTGTTTTTACTCATTTACACTCATTATTGCTTGAAAAACGATAAGTATAGTAGAATATCTTATTGTGCCATGAATAATTGATGATTAGGTGATTGATGATCAGAGTTGGGATTGTGGTTTATGTTGGATTAGTGGGATTTAGACACCTCCTTGTTCCTCAGAACAACAGCCAGCCTTGAGACCTTAAGTGGCCAAAATCAATCGAAAAAATCATGGGCTTGAGCGTTTCTTATGTGTCTTGGAGGTCCTAAACATGCAGGATAGGCTGGGCGGGTAGTTCTTTTAATATTCAATGACATGGTTGATCAATTATTAGTATTTTGTTTAGCTGATCGTGATGTGTTGATTATGTGAAACTATTAATTATGACGATGTGTTGATTGTATCATTGTTTATTATGATGATGTGTTGATTATGTATCATTATTAATTATGTTAATGCATTGATTATGTTTGGATGATGTTTCACTTAATAATTATGATGATTGTGTCATTATTAGTTTGGATGATGTTTCACTTTCAATGTTATTAATTATGTTGTGATGATTTTAATATCCTATTGCAATTTTTTTTTTTACCTATGGTACATAGTCATTCATTGTCGTAACAGAGGGTTCGTTACATATAGTATCAGAGAGAGGTTCAACCCACGAATTGGGATCACTACGACTTTCATTGATATGATTTGATTATACTATTGCTAATCGAGTTAACTTGTGTGCATGGAAGTAATCATGGTTAGAGGACACCGCAGAGGCAGACGGTGGGGTGCCAGGGGAGGAGGTGTGACGCCTCGAGTAGCATCCACGCCCTAGGGGTCCAACACCCAGGGAGACGAGTAGGTTCTCGGACAGGAGTAGATGGTATTTGGTGATGTAGTTGGAATGATGAGATCTTTTTAGTGCATTTCCAAGGCATTGATCAGACGTTTAGACAGAGATGAGGCTAGGGTGCCAGCACTCGGTGAGGTTCCACCGTGCACTCTAGTCGGTACTGGTAGCATTCACTGTGAACTTGAGAAGGTCAAATTTCCCGAGTTCTTTGGTGCCTCGAATGGCGTAGCTGCCAAGGCATGGTTGGAGAACATGGCGATGTGCTTCAAACTTTGCGATTATACCTCCAACATGAAGGTCTGCATGGCGATATTTCAACTGAAAGGGAGCGCTCTTCTATGGTGGAAGACACTCCTACCGTAGCTAAACATGGCAGTCGAAGATGTGTCATGGGAACTGTTCGAGGAATGGTTCCGAGAGAGGTACCTTTCAGAGGAATTCATTGAGCATCAGCTCAATGAGTTCAAAACCTTACGATAGGGAGGTCGTACGGTGCCCAAGTATGAGGCTCGTTTTATGGAGTTTCTCCGGTATGCTCTGCACTTTTACACTGAGAAACTTAAGGTCAACAGGTTCATGTTCGGACTTAATGGCAGCCTACGTGCAAAGGTTAGGATTTTGATGCCTCAAACCTTACATGATGTCATCTGGAAGGCCCTCATAGCGGAGGAGGAGCTTATCAGTGGGGGTCAAACCAGGACTCCAGTGAGACCAGTAGGACAGGTTCCATCTGGAGCACAGCGGGATCAGACACTAGCCAGACTTACGCCGGGATATCGTGGCTTCCAGAGGGGATCCACTTTCACTACACCTCGGTGACTGATGCCTTAGCAACGGACACCTTATCAGGGACCACAGCATCAGCAACAACGTCGCCCGCAGTAGCACCAGTTTAGGCCTATTCAGCAGAACAGACCAGGATTCCAGGACTGTGGGCCGTCATATTCTACTTCGGGTACTAGGACTACTGGGCCAAAGAAGGGGTGTTGGACTTGTGGGGAGCCACACTACCAGCGTGACTGCCCAGTGGAGAGGACTAGAGCATCCGGATCAGCCAGACCCACTACCGTGGGAGATATGGGCAAGACCCATCGGATTCATGTAGTGGTGAATAACCTCCAGCCAGAGCACTAGTCGACTGTGCTCAAGATGACAGGTACCGTCGCTGACCAGACTCTTAGTATTTTGATAGATCCTAGTGCTACTGAGAGTTTCATTTCTGGTGCAGCTCTAAAAAGGATTAAGGTAAAGGTAGTCGAACATGATGAGTTTAGCTTTGTGGAGATGACTTTCGGAGCCAAGAAAAAGGTAGGAGGAAAGGTTACGGAATGTATCCTTAACCTTCAAGAGTTTGTCACTAGGGCCAACCTATACATAACGATCTTAGGATCTTATGACATCGTGATTAGTATGGACTGGCTGGAATCGCATGAGGTGATACTCAACTGTAAGACGAAATGGTTGAGCTTGGTCGATGATGAGGGGTAGAGACATGTGATTGTAGGCCGAAACCAGGGAGTTTCCCCAAGTTTCATCTCTTCCTTGCAACCTCGGAAGAGCATGCGCAAGGGGTGGAAGCTTTATGCGATCCTTGCGTTAAATGAGAAGGGAGTTGTGGAAGGTTTAGAACAACTTCTGGTGGTGAGAGAGTTTGCGAACGTGTTTTCGGAGGAGTTACCTAGGATGCCACCGGAAAGGGAATTAGAGTTTACCATAGACCTAAAACTGGGGACTGAACCAATAGTAAGAACGCCTTATCGGATGTCGACCCCGGAGTTACAAGAGTTGAAAATGTAACTGAAGGAGTTGTTGGACCTGGGAATGATACGTCCTAGTGTGTCACCATGGGGTGCACCTGTTATTTTCATACGGAAGAAGGATGGATCGTGGAGGCTCTGCACTGACTACCGTCAACTGAATAAGGCCACGATCAAGAATCAATATCCATTGCTGAGAATTATTGATCTGTTTGATCAAATGAAGGGCGCGATGGTGTTCTCCAAGATCGATTTGTGATCAGGGTATCACCAGTTACAGATCAAGGAGGATGATGTCCCTAAGTTCGTCCAAGTATTCATTGACGATATTTTGATCTACTCTTGGATGACGAAGGAGCATGAAGAGCACTTGTTCTTGGTATTATAGTGTTTGCGAGAGAACCAATTGTTTGGGAAGTTGTCCAAATGCTCATTTTATTAATCAAAGATTGACTACTTAGGGCATGTCATCTCCAGCGAAGGCATCGTCATGGATCCAGCAAAGTTCGAGGCTATTATGGAATGGCCTGCACCGACAAATGTCCCCGAAGTGCGTAGCTTCATGGGTTTGGCAGGATACTATCGACGGTTCGTCGAGGGATTTTCAAAGATAGCGAATTCGATCACGGAATTGTAGAAGAAGAACAAGAAGTTTGTTTAGACCCAGAAATGCGCGGAAGCATTTCGAAGGCTCAAGGAGCTGTTGACAATAGCACCGATACTAAAGGTCCTGTACATGGACACGAACTTCTTGGTATGCACTGACGCATCCAAGGAAGGCTTAGGCAGAGTCTTGATGCAAGACGGACGAGTGATTTCTTACTTTTCGAGGAAACTAAGAAGGCATGAGGAGAACTATGCAACGCACGATTTGGAGTTATTAGCCATCGTATATGCCTTGAAGGTTTGGAGACACTACCTTGTTGGAAGAAAATTTGAACTAAAGACTGACCATTGTGGACTACAACACATATTTACGCAAAGTGACCTAAACGCACGACAACAACGTTGGTCGAAATTACTTAGCGAGTACGATTTCGACATTACTTACATAAAAGGGATAGTGAAAAGGGTGGCAGATGCATTGAGTCAGAGAGCACGCATATTTTTAGTGTTACCTCTTCAGATGAATCTACGTGAAAAGATTCTAACTTTACAGCGTGATGATGACTGGTACAAAGAGGTCAAGGGTTTTATCGGACAAAACACAATGATGGTACCATGATTTGAGTGATTTTCATTTGATAGCAATGGCTTATTGAGGTTTAAAAGTCGGATCTACGTACCACCAAACGATGAGTTGAGGATGTTGATCCTAAGCGAGGCTCATAGAGCAGTATACATGGCTCACCCAAGAGTCATGAAGATGAGGGCAGACCTTAAACCCTTATTCTTCTGGAAGGGAATGAAGGCATACATAGTCAACTATGTGGCCAGTTTTCTAGAATGTCAGCAGGTAAAGGTTGAACATAGACACCCAGCAGGATTTTATTATTGGATTGCCACTAACGGCAAGGAGACATGACTCGATTTTCGTAGTAGTAGACACTTTGACGAAGAGTGCTCACTTTCTTCCTATGCGTACGATGTATCAGAAACCTAAAATAGCTAGACTTTTCATCAGTGAGATTGTGAGGCTGCATGGCATGCCTAAGAGGATTATATCTGATCGAGGATCAGTGTTTACCAGACGATTTTGGATGAGTTTCCAAGAGGCCTTGGGAACCCAACTTAACTTTAGTACTGTGTATCACCCGAAAACTTGCGGGTAGACCGAACAAATGAACCAGACCTTGGAGGACATTTTTCGCATGTATGTAATGCACTAACAAAAGTGTTGGGAAGAATTCTTTCCACTAGTGGGATTCGCTTACAACAACAGTTACCAGAACACCATTAAGATGGCGCCTTTCAAGTTTCTTTACGGGCGACCATGTCGGACGCCCTTGATTTGGGATCGGCTTGAGGATAGGTTCCTAGTGAGACTAGAAGTGATCCAAGAAATGGAAGAGAAAATGCAAACAATAAGACAAAGGATTAAAGAAGCGCAAGATCGATAGAAGAGTTATGCCTATGTACGCCATGTCGAATGTAGTTACGAGGTCGATGATCGATTCTTCTTGCAGGTTAAACTGCATAAGAGTTTGATCAAGTTTGGGAAGGGAGCTAAACTCTCTCCTAGGTTCATGGGACCTTTCGAGATTGTGGAGAGAAAGGGGCCCATGGACTATTGACTAGCCTTGCCTGATTCTTTGAGGCGTATGCACGATGTTTTTCACATATCTATTTTGAGACATTATATTAGTGATCCTACACATGTTATTGACATGAGTTCATTGTAGGTATCAGACGAGGGAGCACTCACAGCTGATTCGGTCCGCATCTTAGATCATCGCATTCGACAGTTACGATGTCGAATGGTAGATCAGTTCAAGTTCCAGTGGGACAATTATAGTCGGCACTCGACGACCTGGGAGGACGAATATGATATGTGCTGACAGTTTCCATTTTTGTTTGATAGATAGACATATGATACTGTGATACACTTTATTTCGACATTTATACTGTGAAACTTTGGAATGAAGTTTAGACCAAGAGGGGGTGTATGTAACATCCTTCTTTGGCACACTGAGGGAACTTATTCTTTGAGGACACTTGCTCGCAAGTGATCTAGATTTTATGCTATTAAAACTTTTGATTTTTATTATGAGGCGTTATGGGTTGATGACATGTGCTATTGACTCGGTTTTACTGAGTGTGCAAGGTTTTGGACCTTGAGGATGCAGAAGCATCGATGGAACCCCTTGGACTCTGGATCGAGTCAGGCAGTGTGCCATTGGGGTTTGATTTTTTTACTGTGATATTAGTGCATCTGATTAGATGGTATGATATGGATATGTTCTGACATGATTTTTTGATGATGCAGGCTGACGATAGCTTGTCGAACAGACTCACATATGGAGTAAAGGAGTCACACACGACTACCATAGATGTTGAGGGAGAGGTGTGGACAGTAGCCCTTCCACAACCCACTAGTACTCCTGTTGTGTCTCAAACTGTAGGTTAATGATTACCTAGTTCAAGAGGACCCACGATGCTGTGAGGGTAGACTGCGACAGTCGCTCACGATGATTCTAAGGGGTGTGCAATAAGGCAAGGGCCTTATTCCTTAGAAGCCCTTAGTCTTCCACAAGTTCACCTGGCAGAGTGTTGACTCCAAGGGTTATTGATGTCTACCAAATCAGTCAAGAGGTGAATGGCATCCTTGGAACACGTAGTGCGTCCTGAAGGGCACGTTGTGCAAAGGAATAGATGAGGCGAGTGGCACCCTTGGAGCACCTAGTGTGTCATGAAGCACCCGTCGCATTGTTGATGATAGAGGGATGAACCTAGATGGCCCTAAGACAAATAACATGTTAATTAATGTTTTAAAAAACAATTTCCCTAATTAAATGTCGCCCAGTACGAAATTTAAGGCCTAAGTCTAAATTACGCCAGTGCTAAAATTTTGTCTTCTATAAAAAATAAAAATGGTAGTAAAAATAATAAAAATAAAAACAACTTAAATAATAATTAAGATCTTTATTAAATCTTGTAACATGAAGGGAGTAAGAAATTTAATTTATTCAAAAGAAAAAAAGGGTAAAATTTTGCTGGATCAAAATTTAAAAGGGAAATTAATTGTTTTATTACCATAATAAATTAAAGTATACTAATTAAATAAGAAAAGGGAAAAAGGGTTAATTTTCACGCCTGCCTTTTTGATTTCTAGGTAAAAGGGGAAAGAGGGAAAAAAAAAAAAAGGGAAACTAGGGAAAAGAGGTAACATAAAAAGGGAAAAAGGGGAACTTAAGGGAAAAAGCAGAAAGTCAACTTAGTAAAGAATCTACCATTTAAGAGCTTCTAATTTTAAACTGAATTAGCAATTTAATAAAAGGGAAAGCTATTAAAACCTGTAAGAAAATTTGGGGACACCTAGGAGTGATTCTAGGAGTAACTCTAGGTGTGTGAGAGAAATAAAGATAATTACTTAATTAAAGAAATTAATTCATGGAGGATTGTAGTGGATGAGCGACACTTGTACGGAGAGGAAATTTTAGGAATTTATTTTTAAAACTTTAATTAAATGATATTTTAGGAAAGAAAGGAAGTTTGAAACTCTATAAAAGAAAGGGAGGAGAAGGAGGAAGGATCATCTTCTGTTTGCATAACATTACACTGCAGAAATATCGACTTGACTGATTTACTTGTGCGAGTTGGGATACCCATCTCAGAGAGGAGTGGTAGATTGACCTTGCGAGGCGAGATGGGAGCTAGACAAAACCTCTGGATAGTGTGTGTGGCCCCTTTACGGCTCGAGGGTCTAAGGGGGAAGAAGAGTACCCCTAGCGTTGGTTGGGAGGTACCAGTGAGGTCTCGACGATCAACGAGCAGGAGTTGCATGGAGCACGGGATGCCAATCGAAGTGGGTGAACAAGCAATGGTACGCTTTCTTAGTTTGAATGGTAGAATGTTGTAGGTTTTATGATTGGATTTTCATGTTGATTATGTAAGTAGATTGGATGTTTAGATTGATAGCTGAAATTTTCTTAGCCTAGCTCCTTGGTTGTCGTCTCCTATGGCCTCGTTTTCCCACATGTCATGACTACCCTGTGGTGTTGATTGTGACCTTGAGTTTGTTTAGTCTTCATCCCTAGATATTTAGTCCTCGCCTAAGCAGTCGACCAGGAGCCTGATTTACGGTCATCACTTTAGCATTAAAAGACCTATGGATCTCAACGCCCTGCTTTTCTGTGTCAGGATGATGAAGCGAAGGTGAACCTATCAACTATCTAACTCTGTTGTTGTCCTTGCCTGATTGTTGACTTGCACCTTCAGTATGGCCTTGGCATTAGATTATCTTGCTTCCTTGTTGTTTATTTTCTATGCCCTGACTGATAGAATCCTTGCGATCTTTTCGATGACTTATCCTTAGGGCCCTAGCATTCTCTTACTATTGTCAGCATTTTTATAGTGGTATTCTGAGATGAAAAATTATTTAACTTCGATCTGTGTTTGGATCTGGTTGGATTGAATGTTTTTTTTTTATTTACTTACTTTGGCAATTATAAATGTGTAATTGCTATAAAAACGTTAACTCGACTGTCATAATTCGATAATGGATGAAAAAATAATTATACTTCATCGATTGCATTATGTGATGGCTGGAAAATATTAACCCTACGTTGTTTAATAATGGCCACTCTAGCCTTGCATCTATATCATTTAAATGGCTAACTTAACTGTGTAAATATCCTTTGCTGGCAATTTTGTTTCTACATGTTCCTCATTCGATAATGGCCACTCTAGCTTTGCACCTACAACACTTAAACAGATGATTTAACTGTGTAAATATCATTGCTGGCGAATTGTTTCTACATGCTCATTATTTAATAGTGGCCAATCCAACATTTCATCTTCCTCACTTAAAATGGCGAAGTTCACTGTGTAAATATCATTGTGGGCGAATTTGTTTTTGTATGCTCATCGCTTGATAATGGCAGTGAAACTCTACTTCTTATCCATCCATTACCTCTACATTTTACCCGCTTATTCCTTTTCTTGCATTTATTTTTGGTTGGCCTTTCATCTTAACCGATACAATATCTATATTGGAGATCCCTACAATCTTACCTATCCTTTTGGTGTGTTTTACTTAGCCCACGTTTGCTTTGGGTTGGCATTTGTGACCTGGTAATCGTTATTTCTATTTCTATTGTCAACTCTTATTTTTACTTAGCCTACGTTATCTATTTCTATTGTCAGCACTTATTTCTATTTTCAGTCACCTTGATTTCGCCTCTATGTGCTTGAAATTCCATCCAACACCAGGCTGAGATTATTTTATAACTTATCTCGCTGACTGATAATTCAATGGCAAATTTATTGAACGCTGTCATTCACCCTTGATTTTGCCTCTGTGTGCTTGAAATTCCATGCAATGCCAAGATGATATTCTTTTATAACTTGTCTCTCTGACTGATAATGTGTGGTGAATTCATGTGAATGTTGTCAGTCTCTCATGATTCATTTTCATGTGGTCAAATTCCATTCTCATATATTGCTCTTGTCTGGAATAAGTGAACCTTTGTATGATAAGATATATGCCATCCAATAATTCTAAGAATACTAAATTTTTAATTTTTAATTGAAGATTGTCGGATATGAAGGAACAATTCAAGGAAAAACTATTAATCATTTCTTTTAATAAAAACTAATTCTGGGCGACCTCAATTCCTCACTAAGCAATTGATATTCTTTTGAGGATACAACTTATCCCCATATGGTCAATAAATTGAGAATTCAATGAAGAATTTGGTTGTTGAAGTTTTAGATTGTAAACTATTTTCTTCAAGAAGTTCCTAAATGCTTTATACCTTTAAATAAGGAAGCATAATTATATGACTTATATGAGTTATTTATTACTTAAGAATGGAAATTAATTTAGCCCTTGGAGTTTGGAAAGTAGTTACCTTAAACCTTAGTCTTGCAACTAAGTCCCAAAATAGATAGACCATCTTAAGATGCACTTTTAGTAGATGGAAATAATCATGTTCTTCATTGTTAGCAACCTTGATGAAGGTTTTCAAAGAGTTGAGATTTAGTAATCTTAGGATTTAGGTTAACAATAATATGTTTGTTTATATTTGATGATTCTTTCTTTATTAGAATACTTACTTAAAGGTGAAGAAATATAGAAGAGGTTATGTGATTTGAATCTTGAGGATTATATGAATTGAATTTTATCAATAACTATCTCTTAAGGGTCTTAATTGAAGTTTTTAAATGGTGACCTTAGTAATCAACTATTTAATTGTAATGATTGATAACAACTTATGTCTCGCATTATTGTACATACTTCTTATATCTGCACCAACATGCGACTTCTTTTTATTTATTTCATGAATGATTTTATTAGTTTCATATAATGGATACATAATGCAAAAGTGTTGTTACAATTCATGTATTGCTTAAGAAGATTGATTTTTTTATGGGTTCTTATAGTGAATATGTAATTATAGCTTCTCTTTACATACTCCTAAAAGATATTCCTTAAAAACAAGATGTATAGTTAAGCTGCATGAGATTAAAATTGTATATCCGCTCTTGATTTATGATTCCTTATGAGATGTCTTTTTACTCATTTACACTCATTGTTGCTTTAAAAATGATAAGTATAGTAGAATATCTTATTGTGCCATGAATAATTGATGATTAGGTGAGATTGATGATCAGAGTTGGGATTGCAGTTTATTTTTGATTAGTGGGATTTAGACACCTCCTTGTTCCTCAGAACAATCACCAGCCCTAAGAACTTAAGTGGCCAAAATCAATCGGAAAAATCATGGGATTGAGCATTTCTTATGTGTCTTGGAGGTCCTAACCATGCAAGATAGGTTGGGCGGGTAGTTCTTTTAATATTCAGTGACATGGTTGATCAATTATTAGTATTTTGTTTAGTTGATCGTGATGTGTTGATTATGTGCAACTATTAATTATGATGATGTGTTGATTGTGTCATTGTTTATTATGATGATGTGTTGATTATGTGTTGTTATTAATTATGTTAATGCATTGATTATGTGTTGTTATTAGTTCGGATGATGCAATTTTTTTTTTTACCTATGGTACATAGCCATTCATTGTCGTAACAGAGGGGTCGTTACATTTAGTGGTGATAGTTTTCGAGTATGGTCATTCTACAATATCAAACCCTTAATTATCGATCTAAAATTTGGACATGTTGTAGACAATACGTTGCTTTAACTATTAATAAAATTTCCTTAAAAAGGGTTGTGCCATAGTCACAAACCCAACACAATCCAAAACAAAGTTACAAAAGTTCCTCAAAGCATATTGAGGTTAAGGGTTGATGGATAGTCTCATACCCAACAGAATCTAAAACAAAGTTTCAATGCTTGGCTATTTCAAAACTCTAAACTTTTGGGTTTTTCCACCAAATTTGGATATATGGATATATGACATAGGGGAAATGTTTCTTTACTAACCAAAATATTTCATAAAAGAATATTGTGTTTAAGGGTCATGTCTAATTCATAAATAAAGTGCACTTGTTTTCATTTCATGAAAATTGACAAAGTTCAATGTTCAATGATTTCACAACCTTAAATGCTAGAGTACACGTCTAAAAATTCAATATTTTGTAGATTATGGCATACTCTTGCCTACCCACAAAATTTCATTAAAAAATATTTAGTTTAAGCGTCATGTCTAGGTATCAAATTGAGCATGGTCGAAAAATCATGGTGCATTTCATCACGAGAGATAAGAGTTCAATGTTCAACCATTCTATCACATTAATTCTTTTAGTATGTAGTTGAAACATGGATATGATGTATAGGACATATTTCTCTACCTTCTCACATTTTGTTTTTTAAAAATATGTCTTAGTCTTATATTTACTGAAGAAACTATACAACAAAGGATACAGATG
>JASDQU010102768.1:517094-534965 GCA_032191745.1 Picea mariana
TGCACGGTTCGAAATTCTCCACCCAACTCTAATGAAAGGGAAACGAAGGTCTAACTGCTTGGCCTCCTCGACGCACTCATATGTGGAGGTCCTCAACTGCACTCGATGCAGGAGTCTCCTGGCCTAAGCAGAGAAACAATTGAAACTCATTCTCTCAGGTTTCTAACCTGATATGAAATCACATAAGCAACATATAAAAGGTAAGCATAGAAAGAAGCAAACATGCACAAGAACAGGATTAACAACACACAGAGATCAAACACGTCCATGGAACTGAGTCAAAAATCTTCCTATTAACTCAAGAACTGTACATGGAGGTTATTCACAGACTCTCTGCTCTACTCTCTTCTTCTCTCTAATGCTAATAATGAATACTGAATAATAATATACAATGATACAAGGGAGGGTGTCTATACTCCGTTTTCCCTCTCGAACGGTGACTGTCTAATCTACAGCTAATTTCTATCTACCAGCTTTAATTGTATTAACTGCCTTCCTATATTTAACATAATACAATGTGCCTGACTTTGAATGCCTTTAGTAAACGGCGACGCAACGAATACCAAGGTGAAATTCAAAATCAAAAGAAAAAAGGTTTCCTGGCTTGTCCAGCTGTACAATTCCTTTCCTCCTCGCGCCGATTCATATGATGAATTTCGAATGTTGCGGATGCTCCTGCATCACAATCACATGTGTAGGATCACTAATATAATGTCTCAAAACAGATACATGAAAAACATCGTGCATATGCCTCAAAGAATCAAGTAAGGCTAGTCGATAGGCCATGGGCCCCTTTTTCTCCACAATCTTGAAAGGTCCCACAAACCTAGGAGAGAGTTTATATCCCTTTCCAAACTTGATCGAACTCTTATGTGGTTTAACCCGCAAAAAGACTCGATCACCGACCTCATAACTACGGTCGACTTGGTGCGCATCGGCATAACTCTTCTGTCGATCCTGCACTTCCTTAATCCCTTGTCTTATGGTTTTCATTTTCCTTATGGTTGTCGCTCGTTCAGGTCGCTTTGCATAAAAATGTGTTGTAGTCCACAATGATCAGTCCTTAGTTCAAATTTTTTTCCAACAAGGTAGTGTCTCCAAACCTTCAAGGCATATACGATGGCCAATAACTCCAAATCATGCGTCGCGTAATTCTCCTCTTGCCTTCTCAGTTTCCTCGAAATGTAAGAAATTACTCATCGGTCTTGCATCAAGACTCCACCTAAGCCTTCCTTGGATGCATCTGTGCATACCAAGAAGTCCGCGTTGTCAAGGAACTTTAGTATCGACGCTGTTGTCAACAACTCTTTAAGCCTCTAAAATGCTTCCACGCATTTCTCGGTCCAAACAAACTTCTGGTTTTTCTTCTACAATTCCGTGATCGGATTTTCTATCTTCGAAAATCCCTCGACAAACCGTCGGTAGTATCCTGCTAAACCCATAAAGCTACGCACCTCCGTGACATTCGTCGGCGCAGGCCATTCCATAATAGCATCAACATTGGCTGGATCCACGACGATACCTTCGCCAGAGATGACATGCCCTAAGTAGTGAATCCTCGATTGATAAAAAGAGCATTTGGACAACTTCCCATACAATTTATGCTCTCACAGGCACTGTAGTACCAAGCACAAGTGCTCGTCATGCTCCCCCATCATCCAAGATTAGATTAAAATATCGTCAATGAATACTTGGACGAACTTGTCCAAGTATTCACAGAACACCCCGTTCATCAAACTCATAAATACTCCTAGGGCGTTTTTCAATCCAAACGGCAAAACAATAAACTCGTAATGTCCAAATCTCATCTTAAAGGCGGTCTTAGGGACGTCATTCTCCTTGATCCACAACTGGTGATACCCTGATCGCAAATCGATCTTGGAGAACACTATCGCACCCTTCATTTGATCGAAGAGATCATCAATTATTGATAAGGGATACTAATTCTTGATTGTAGCCTTGTTCAGTTGACGGTAGTCAATGCAAAGCCTCCACGATCCGTCCTTCTTTCGAATGAAAATAACGGGTGCACCCCATGGTGACACACTAGGACGTATCAGTCCCAGGTCCAGCAACTCCTTCAGTTGCATTTTCAACTCTTGCAACTCCAAGGTCGACATCCGATAAGGCATTTTTTCTATCGGTTTGGTCTCTGGTTTCGGGTCTATGGTAAACTCCAATTCCCTTTCCAGCGGCATCCCAGATAATTCCTCTGAAAATACGTCTGCAAACTCCTTCACCACCGAAAGGTGTTCTAGACCTTCCGCTACTCCCTTTTTGTTTAGTGCAAGGATCGCATAAAGCTTGCATCCATTGTGCATACTCTTCTGTAACTGTAAGGAAGAGATGAACCTCAGGGAAACTCCTTGGTTCTATCCTACAATCACACGTCTTTGTCCTTCGTCATCAACCAAGCTCAACCATTTTGTCTTACAGTTGAGTATCGCCTCATCTGATTCCAACCAATCCATACCGATCACGACGTCATAAGATCATAATATTGTGACGTACAAGTTGACCCTCGTGACAAACTCTTCCAGGTTAAGGGCACATCCCGTAACTTTTCCTCCAACCTTCTGTTTGGCTCCTAAAGCCATCTCTACAAAGCTAAACTCATTCTGATCAAATACCTTTACTTTAATCTTTTTTAGCACTACACTAGAATGAAACTCTCAGTAGCACCGAGATCTATCAAAACACTAAGGGTCTGGTCAGCGATGGTACCTGTCGTCTCGAGCACAGTTGACTGGTGCTCTACCTGATGGTTATTCACTACTGCATGAATCCGATGGGCCTTGCCCATATCTCTCACTGTAGTGGGTACGACTGATCCAGACACTCTGGTCCTCTCCACAGGACAGTCGCACTGGTAGTGTGGCTCCCCACACGTCCAACATCCCTTCTTCGGCCCAGTAGTCCTGGTACCCGAAGCAGAAGATGATGGCCCACTGGCCTGGAACCCTGGTCTGTTCTGCTGAATAGGCCTAAACTGCTGCTGCTACGGGCGATGCTGATGATGATGCTGTGGTCCACGATAAGGTGTCCGCTGCTGAGGTAGCAGTCGTCGGGGTGTAGTGAAAGTGGATCCCCTTCGGAAGCCATGATATCCTGACGTATGTCTCATAGGTGTCTGATGTTGTGGTGTTCCAGATGAACCCTGCTCTGCTGGTCTCGCTGGAGTCCTGGTCTGACCCCCACTGACAAGCTCCTCCTCTGCTATGAGGGCCTTCTGGATGACATCGTGCAAGGTTTGAGGCATCAAAATCCTAACCTTTGCATGCAGGCTTCCGTTAAGGCCAAACACGAACTGGTTGACCTTAAGTTTCTCTGTGTTAAGGTGCAGAGCATACCAAAGCAGCTCCATAAAGCGTGCCTCATACTCGGGCACCGTACAACCTCCCTGTCGTAATGTGTTGAACTCATTGAGCTGACACTCAATGAATTCCTCTGAAAGGTACCTCTCTCGAAACCATTCCTCAAACAGTTCCCATGACACGTCTTCGATGGCCACGTTCATCTCTGGCAGGAGTGTCTTCCACCATAGAAGAGTGCTCCCCTTCAGTTGAAATACCGCCATGCAGACCTTCATGTTGGAGGTATAATCGCGAAGTGTGAAGCACATCGCCATATTCTCCAACCATGCCTCGACGGCGGCGCCATCCAGGGCACCAAAGAACATGGGAAATTTAACCTTTTTGAGTTCACGGTGAATGCTACTAGTAACGGCCGGCGCATGTGGTAGAATGATCCAGGTGGATATTGGTGGCCACCCACCATTTCCAAATGGCTCAAAACAGTTTTCTGGCCATTTTGGCAATTTACTATTTTTAGCAGGTTTTAACTTCCGGGGACATTTTGAGGGTCCAAATGAATGTTTTTTTAGATATAGGTTCTCAATGATATCCAAAGGCATGATTGAGACCCCAAAATGAATCTCCTCGAAAATACCTTTCCAACGAGCTATCACATGCCTAAAACGGAGATCGTATGCAAAAGTTACGACCCTGGGAAGTTGATGTACTCACTTACCCAAACGGGGCCCACATGACTTTTGGCGCTTCATCTCCTAGGGTTAGTTTTTTGGATGTCTAGGACTTTTTGCATTCCTGTTTATTGTAAAAAGGCCTCTAGAGCCTCAATGTAATCATCTTCTTGCGAATGCGAGTAGCCGTCACATCTCTTCTCAGAGATAAGCTGCCACCATTCTAGCGAGTCTTTCACTCTGTATTTTTACAATCTCTGTACATTTTTTTCATTAATAGAAATTGTGTATTACTGTATATCTATGACTCTTTTTATATTTCCACTATATCTCTGTTATATCGTTGTCTCTCTTGCAATATCTCTGAATATTTCTATGTTATATCTCCGCTCTCATTTCGTGCCGAAAATAATCCGGATCATAGAACCTCAGCGGGTGCCGATGCCCTAGCCTCATCTTTGTCCAAGCAGCTGATCAGTGCCTCGGACATGCACTGAAAAGATCTCATCATCCCGACCATGTCACCAACTGCTATCTGCTCCTGTCCGAGAACCTGCACGCCTCCTGAAGGGTTAGACCCCTCAGGCGTGGATGCTACTGGAGGCGTCACGCCTCCTCCCCCAGCACCTCGTTGTCTGCCTCCGCGACATCCTCTAACCATGATTACCTGCACGCACATAATCAACTCAATCAGCAACAGTATAATCAAATCAAATCATGTCAAAGAAGCTGTAGTGAATCCCAAGTCGCGGGTCGAACCCACTCTGATACCATATGTAACGATCCTCCTCATTACGACGAGAAACCTCCTTATAACAAGTGCAATTTTTTTTTTTTTGTGTGTGTGCGTGTGTACAAGGTAACAAGACATTATACTCTGCGCCACCACATGATGACGAATCATGACGCATGTAACTATGATATCAACATAAAGGTCTAAGACGCACATCAAAATATGCCAGTAATGAACACAATCGACCGATAAATAAATAGGACTGACTACCCGCCCGTCCTACCCTGCAATGGTTAGGACCTCCAAGACACATAAGCAATGCTCAAGCCCAGGTTCCCATCGATTTTAACCATTTAAGGTCTCAGGGCTGGCAATTGTTCTGAGGAACATGGAGGTGTCTACATCCTGCCCGACACAAGAGACCAAGCAGATAATGGTTACAACCAAATACAACATTAAGTTAAACAATGGACTACAATCTATAAGAGTCTTAAGGCCATTCCACCGTGCAACTTTAGATCAATATTTGTCATCAGGGTAATTCTAAAATTAATCACTCCAGGACCTTATTGTGCAAGTCTGTTCTCCACTGGGATAACATGCAACCAAATATTGATCCAATTTTATTCAAGAATAATGACTAGTTAAAAGTTTTCCTTTACAACGAACCTTAACATTTAATTTAAAGTTAACACAGTATTCTAAGATCAATTAACTCATTCATTAATGATAAATAAAAATGAATAGTGATGATTTATCCTTAAGCAAAAATTGACATTAATCTATAATTATACTGCCATGAATAAAGCAACATCCTAAATCATTAACTCAATTCAATTTTTATCAAGAATAATGAATGGTTAAAAATTGTCAATTAAAGTGAAATTTAACCTTTAATTTATAATTAAAACAATGTTCTAAAATCAATTATCTCACTCATTGATTAAAAGGAATAGTTGTGATTTATCATTTAAAGAAAAGATTTAACATCAATCTAAATTTAAAAGGACATAATAATGCAACCTACTATAATCATTAACTCGTTCATTAATTATATTCACATACATAGTAGATGTAAATCATCATTAAGTAAAAATTAACATTAGTCCCAAAATTATAATTCAATAATTAACTCAATCTTCTAAAATCCTTTACTCATGCATTAATTATGATCAAATATTGAATAGTTGTAAATTATCATTTAAAGATAAATTTAACATTAACTCAATGAGCAGTTTATAAATCGATAGCCAGTAAGCATGAATCAATAATTAACTGAACAACACAATGATTTACAAATCCATATTTACGCAATACCCTAAAATTATTTAACACAGGCCTTATAAAATTATGTTAACGTTAACTCTAGGATCTAAATTTATGATTCAACAATCGATAATTACGAACCCATAACTCACGCCTGCAATGTGGAGCAAGGTGGAATAAATTAAAAACAAGGAATAGTTAAGATCGGTGCAGCATTGGAAACCCGTCACCCTACAGTCAGAACCTCGAAGAACCAAATCAGTGTTGTCCACCTGACAGGCCCAACACTATCCAAGGGCTGGAAAAAGGCGAGGGCTCGCAGCCAAGGGCAAATCGTTGTGAATGAAAATTCGGTTGGGAAACTAATAAAGAAAAATAAGAAGAACAATAGGGACTTCACAAGTGTAAATGTTGTCCACATTAGCAATGCACAGGTGGGCACAGTGGTCTAAAGGTTAAGGTTTAGCTGACAAATAATTACAGCCGTGGCCATAACTGCCATTTAAAGAAATCCTGCACTTCCAGATGGGCATTAAAGTTTTACTGCCAAAACGACTGTCCCTCCATTAATTAAATTGTTGTTGCTGTATCAAAGGAACCTGGAACCTACCACAATTAAACAAGAGAAAACTGGAACACCAGACGCCCCTGTTATGCGTAAAATTCATACGGACAGTGTTATTGCTGCTAGTAAAAGAAAATTAGGGTGGGGTTATAACTCTGTTCAAAAGATGCCGACTCTCTCAATTTTAGTGGTAGCTATGATGAGATGGTAATGGTTTAATCGTTCAGGTCAAGGAACCTCATGCAAGCATGAAATCCCCAACCATGTGTAATAGGTCACTTCCATGGTTGAGCGATAATGATCGGATTAGCTCAGGGCTACGTCAAACTTTAGGAGGGATTCAGGGCCGTTGCCAAAAGGGAGACAACGATCGCTTGAGGAAGGAGGTAGCGCAATTGACCCACTAAAGAGCCTCCCCACCGATGCCCAAGTAAGAAAAACCCACGAGGTCAACGTGTAGTCCCCACCCAAGTTCAACGCGTGGAGAAGGGTCCAGCTGGTAAGAAGGCCAAGTGGTCACTCGGTAGTAAGGGTGAATAGGAGTTGTCTTAAGAGGTCAATGCCAGCAGAGGCATGTAAGCATAGGGTTCGTCTCACCATTACAATGTATTACTGGGCAAGGAGAATTGGAGTGTGAGGGAACGCGGGATGGTTAACACTGGAACAAGCCGAAGAAAAAGACCACAGGGTCGAGGGCAAGGATTCACTAAAACGTCGGTGTAACCTCAGCTACCTGGAAAAGGGATCCGAATAGGGAGGCATCTCAAGAATTAAAAAAAATCATTGCTTGATCATACGCCGAGAAGGGGAAGACTTCTCAAGGCTGGAAATGTCGATGAGGCAGCGCTAAACTCAGTCTGAGAGGACCCGATCTTTATCGCTGAGGGTCTTAAGTTTAGGTGCATGTTAAGTGCAAAGGAGCCTAAAATGGGATTAAGKATGACCTTGTCCCAACTGATAGCGCTGCCCCAAAATGCAGCAAAAAAAATCAACTCACAACGCAGACAATAATAATTGACGACGCCACAAAATGAATTTAAATTTTCAGCCTGGAAAGGTAATTTGTAGACCGTCCCAAGACAAGATCGCMTTCCRTTAGGATGGTAAATCACTGTCTGCAACATGGTAAATTGCAAGGATAAACAGAAACGCAGAGGGTAATTGCGGGTTGTTGAGAGGAATGGCAATAAGATAATAGAAACATTACATCCAACTC
The DNA here is from genome assembly GCA_032191745.1 of Picea mariana. Lineage (NCBI taxonomy): Eukaryota > Viridiplantae > Streptophyta > Pinopsida > Pinales > Pinaceae > Picea > Picea mariana. Next base: position 524,857 of record JASDQU010102768.1, read on the forward strand.
TGATATTGTTGAGGAATACAGTCATTTACCAATAAATTATTAAGAGGTTCTTCAATAGCTTAACAGATGTAAATCAGACCAACGAAAACCATAAAATATAAAATTTCACATGACTTGCAACAAATAATACGGTGTCCCATGAGGAACTTAAATAACACAGCCGTTACAGCAGTTACATTTAAATTCRCTGAGTAAGTAAATAAAAATAGCCAATCGATCCATTTATACCCGATAATCTGATCCCAACATAAATCATGATGCATTCTATTCTACTAAAGGATAAAATCATATCGTTGCCTTATCGTCCACCCCAAATGACGTCTGCACGCTCCTTGCTGCTCCCACTCGCTGACCGTCGATACTACACCGGTACCTCCTAGCCAATGCTAGGGTTACTCTGCTTCCCCCTTAGCCCCCCGAGCCACAAAGGGGCCACCCACGATCCAAATGGTAAGTCTAGCTCCCAGATCACCTCGCAAGGCCGAGCTACCACTCCTATCCAATCTGGGAAATCCCAACTCCTCACAAGCAAATCAGTCAAGTCACAAATCCGGCAGCGTGACATTACGCTAACAGCCGATCCCCTTCTTCCTCATCTTCCCTTTCTTTTATAGTGTTTTTAGAACCTCCAACTTTCCCTAAATCACTTTTAAATTAAGTTTTAATAAAAATCTTCTAAATATTCTCCTTTGCACAAGTGTCGTCCAACCCCCTCTTTCCTTGAATAATTTTTTTCTTTAAATTTATTACTTGTCTCATTTCCCTCACCCACCTAGAGTTGCTCCTAAATTTACTCCTAGGTGTTCCTAGATTCCCTTACAGGTTTAAATACTTTCCCTAAAATGAGGTTGCTAATTTAGTTCATTTTAGAAGGTTCTTAATTGCAGATTCCTTACTATGTTGACCTCGCTTTTTACCATAAGTTCCCCTCTTTCCCTTATTATGTTTCCCCCCATTCCTCAATTTCCTAATTTTTATTATTCCCTCCTTTCCCCTTTTATTAGGGCCAAAATGGCAGTTGCGCTATTTACTCTTTTCCTTTTATTATTAATTTGAAATCTTTTTACACTTTCACAAGTTAAATAATTTATTTCTTCTTTACAATTTAAAGCCATGGATTTTAATTAATTTATTACTCTCTTCATTTTACCCCAAAATTTTATGAAGACTAAAACTATTACTTAAGTGGTTTTTAGTTTAAATTTTTATTTTTATTTTTATAGGGTCTTTTTCTTAAGGTTAAAATTTTTTTTACCCTAGAGAAGTTTTAGACTTAGGACTTAGATTCTGAACTGGGCGACAATTATTTAGGGAAGTTGTTTTAAGAATTTCTTAATGTGTTAAAAGTCTTAGGGCCCTCTAGGTCTGTTCTTTCATCAATATCAATGCGACGTGCCCTTCAGGACGCACCACGTGCTCCAAGGGTGCCACTCGCCTCGTTTGTTTCTTTTGCGTGACGTGCCCTTTAGGATGTACCACGTGCCCCAAGGGTGCCACTCGCCTCTTTTGTTTCTTTTGCACGACGTGCCCTTCAGGATGCACAACGTGCTCCAAGGGTGCCACTCGCCTCTTGACTGATTGGTAGACATCAATAAACCCTGGAGTCAAGACTCCGCCAGGTGAACTTGTGGGAGACTAAGGGCTCTAAGGAATAAGGCCCCCACTTTATTGCGCGCCCCTTAGAATCATCGCGAGCGACTATCGTAGTCTGCCCTCACAGCATCGTGGGTCCTCTCGAACTAGGTAATCATTAACCTACAGTTTGAGTCACAACAGGAGTGTTAGTAGGCTGTGGCTGGGCTGTTGTCCACACCTCTCCATCAACCTCTCTGGAAATCGTGTGTGGCCCCTTTACTCCATATGTGAGTCTGGTCGGCAAGCTATCATTAGACTTCATAATCAACAATCATGTCAGAACATGTCCACATCATATCATCAAATCAAATGTACTAAAATCACAGTAAACAATCAACCCCAAAATCACACTCCCTGACTCGATCCGGAGTCCAAGGGGTCCTGTTGATGCCTCTACATCCTCAAGGTCAAAAACCCTTCACACTCAGTAAAACCGAGTCAGTATCACCTGTCCAGGTCAAAGAATTAAAACATCATGTCATCTATCATATCACATCATAATCAAGGATACATGTTTTCTTATCATAAAAGTCCAGATCACTTGCGAGCAAGTGTCCTCAAAGAATAAGTTTTCTCAGTGCGCTAGAGCAAGATGTTACACTATAGAATCATTGAAACAAATGATGAAGATTGTTAACAAGATAACATAATTGAATATTTAATTTTCTAACTAGGTCGACCACAATTTTATATTGGTGTTGAATAAAAATATTAGAGATAAACCGAGTTGCATGTAAAACCATAAGAAATTCATAAAACATGTAATAAAAATAACCAAAAATGTGATAGATAATATTATTAGATGTAGATCATATTTGATAGAAATAATCTTTTATTCTTCAATATTAAAGAGAACATCAAAGCATAGAGAATCAATCACATTTTCAATGTTGTTGGACTCAAAATCCCAAGGGATTTACAAAAATCCACATGAAAGACAGAGGTAAGTTGATTCATAAAAAAACATTCATTACAACACCATAAGAACATTATGACCTTTAGAGAAGAGAAGAAGAATGGACAACACATGTGCTTGTAATTAATTCTCTGCAATCCATTCCATGATAATACATTTCACCTTAGGATTAATTTATGAGAATCCATCCCTTTGGAAAGATTGATTCTTCCTTTTTTATATATTTATGTTGTAGATAAATTATTGATCATATTAACAAGTTTATAGATGATCATCCTCCCATTTATTCAATCATTAAATAAATAAATAACTCTTAAAAATACCTCTACCTCTAGGGTTAACTTAAAGTATGACTTAATCTCCTCCTTTCATGTGCTTAAACCTTCAAGAATTAATCTCCTAGTCCTCCAAATTTGAGTAGTTTAATAAATTTATGATGGATCCTCCTTCTGTCCATATAGCCAATATTCATTAGTCCTAATGCAAAATGCAACCTAGACTTTAGGGTTTGAATAGTCAAAACCAAACTAAAAAATAAACATGTGGATTAACATATGATATTCTTAGTCACTCTTCATTCGAGATTGTTTTGCAACCCTTAAACTCTATATTACTTAATTAAAACTTATGGCTAGGTATAAGAATATGTCATCGACAACATATCCAAATTTTATATCCAAACTCAAAGAGTTATGTTAAGGAATGGTAAAATTTTAAGACTCTATTGAAAAATCAAAACACATGAAATTTAATTGCATTAGGTTAGAAAATGTTCCACAAGACTTAAACTCAATATTATTTTATGAAAGTTTGTGAGAAAAATAAATATACATATCTATCCTTTGTTATATAGTTTCTTCAGTAAATATAAGACTGAGACATATTTTTCAAAAAAAAATGCGAGAAGGTAGAGAAATATGTCCTACACATTATATCGATGTTTCAACTACATACTAAAAGAATTAATGTGGTAGAATGGTTGAACATTGAACTCTTATCTCTCGTGATGAAATGCACCGTGAGTTTTTGACCATGCTGAATTTCATACCTAAACATGACCCTTAAACTAAATATTTTTTAATGAAATTTTGTGGGTATGCAAGAGTATGCCTTAATCTACAAAATATCCAATTTTTAGATGTGTACTCTAACATTTAAGGTTGTGAAATCATTGAACATTGAACCTTGTCATTGTTCTTGAAATGAAAACAAGTGCACTTTGTTTATGAATTGGACATGACCCTTAAACACAATATTCTTTTATGAAATTTTGTGGGTTAGTCAAGAAAAATTTCCCCTATGTCATATATTCATATATCCAAATTTGGTGGAAAAACCCAAAAGTTTAAAGTTTTGAAATAGACAAGCATTGAAAATTTGTTTTAGATTGTGTTGGGTTTGAGACTATCCAGCAACCCTTAACCTCAATATATTTTGAGGAAATTTTGTAACTTTGTTTTGGATTGTGTTGGGTTTGAGACTACGGCACAACCCTTTTTAAGGAAAATTTATCAATAGTTAAAGCAACGTATTATCTACAACATGTCCAAATTTTAGATCGATAATTAAAGGTTTGATATTGTAGAATGACCATACTCGACAACTATCACCACTAATTTCCAACAATGTATATAAAAAATAGAAAAGTGCATGCAAATGCTATGTGCTTATTCAAATGCACTCCTACAAATTATAGATACTTCTTAAGACACATATTCCTCGTCATGAATTTTTTAAATTTAAAAAAATACAACCACAAGTTCTTATTCTTAAAAAATTCTTAGACAAATGTTTCATTAAAAATTTACTTTGTGTGTCAAATGCAATGAGAACTCAATAAAGTGAAAGAAAGTGACAAAATTGCAAAGATAATATTCATTTCCAAATAATAATAATAATACATACAGACACCATATGATGGGAAGTTTTAAGGTTTAAACATCACTTCTTCATTCTTTGGCTTAATGTCAAGATCATGAATGTTCCAATGAGAACATAAGTAGAGCATTAGTTCTGCCATATCAGAGCACGTTGGAGAGGTCTATTCTAAAACTACCAATGGCAGTTGGTGCATCTCTGTTTTTTATATTATTTGGATTAAGGCTATGCTCCTTGTTAATGTGGGAAAGTGATGGATTTAAATAAATTATTTTCTAATTAGGTTTTGGATGTGGTAAGTAGTTAAGCAAGTTTTGAAATTTGTAATTTTATAAGTGATGAAATTTGTAATTTTGTAGGTAATTTTATGTTGTTTAAATTGCATTTTTTAATGTAGAAATGGATTCAAAATGTTGAAAAAACCTTAGATAATTTGGATTATACAAAATTAACCACTCCCATATACAGATCTAGCAATTTCTAACTGAGGAGAAACTATCAAAAAATATCCCAAAAAATATTTGTGTTAACAGGAGCATATGCACGTTCATGTTTCTAATAACGTGCGCGGTAAGAGTGCATGTGTTATTTGAATTTCAATTCTTTTGGGGGTGGGAGTGACAACTATAGCATACTTGTTTGCTTAGTTGGTTTCCTCTGATTTAGGTTCGGGATGCAAAACCTAGTGGTTCGGTCTGCAAATACATAAAAACCTCCATTTTTATGAATTCCTCTCCATATCTCTAGTTTTGACGTTATTTTTCTATAGACTACACAGTTTGTTTATTGACGAAATTATAGACATAGATAGAGTTGGCTATGTAGATTCCAAACATACAATTTTTTGTTTAAATTAATAATGTTTACTATTTTTAATCTATCTTTGTCTTGACATATATCAAAATCCTAGAATACATACCTCTCTTATTTCTACTATAACTTTTTTCAACTTAACCATTTCTCGAATGAGTTATATGCGACACTAGAAGAGACATATATATACGATCTAAAAATAAATATTTTTTTTATTATTATGTTAAGACCGCCTGCACGAACATAAGACATTGTAATTTCAGGGATATGTTAACTTTGATAATTTTAAAAATATATAAAATTAATATTATAAATTTCCAAAAAATACACGGCATAAGAAAAACAGGTTCTCTACAAGTATACAAGTTTTTGGAATGAAATTCCATCATTAAGGTACTCAACACTTGCACAAATAAAACATATACCTTATATTGTGTTGGAAAAATAAGATACCACTGTTAGAAAAAATCAAATTTGACATAGTTATTCACATTTTCTATGAATAAAAATTGTATATTCGAAAAGATAATTCAATTTCCTAGGTTTCATATTATTACACCATATTCAAATTCATTGTAAATGTACCTTGAATAATCCCTCCAAGTTAACAGATTGTTGTTTTTACATGTTTATATTGCCACTAATGCATCATGAGAATCCATCATTAGATTTCACTCACCCAATAGTAAATAACATCATATAAATTCAATAAGGCACCCTTGGTATTCATGCACAACTTGAGTATAAAAGTTAGCTAGGAAAACTAATCAAAGGCTTGAAATCATCTAAGAGCATTGATTGCATAAAAAACCTAGGTTACAAGGATGATAAGATGTGATTGGTGAGGCTTAATAAGTTTTTAGGTGGGTCGCTAATCTTGGTGTTTGTTGAGGGCCTTAATATATTCTAAGTGGAGTTTTCAAATGAGTAATAAAATATTCAAGAATGTTTACTCTCATCAATATATACATCTCTATCCTTTGTTGTATAGTTTCTTCAGTAAATATAAGACTAGAAATATTTTTCAAAAAAAAATTGTGAGAAGGTAGAGAAATATGTCCTATACATCATATCCATGTTTCAACTACATACTAAAATAATTAATGTGGTAGAATGGTTGAAAATTGAACTCTTATCTCTCGTGATGAAATGCACTGTGATTTTTTGACCATGCTCAATTTTATACCTAGACATGACCCTTAAACTAAATATTTTTTAATGAAATTTTGTGGGTAGACAAGAATATGCCATAATCTACAAAATATCCAATTTTTAGACATGTACTCTAACATTTAAGGTTGTGAAATCATTGAATGTTGAACCTTTTCATTGTTCATGAAATGAAAACAAGTGCGCTTTGTTTATGAATTATATATGACCCTTAAACAAAATATTCCTTTATGAAATTTTGTGGGTTAGTAAATAAAATTTTTCCCTATGTCATATATCCAAATTTGGTGGAAAACCCCAAAAATTTAAAGTTTTGGAATAACCAAGAATTGAAACTTTGTTTTAGATTGTGTTGGGTTTGAGACTATCCAACAACCTTTAACCTCAATATATTTTGAAGAAATTTTGTAACTTTGTTTTGGATTGTGTTGGGTTTGAGACTATGGCACAACGTGTTTTTAGGAAATTTTTTCAATAGTTAAAACAATGCATTGTTTACAACATGTCCAAATGTGGTGGAAAAGTCCAAAAGTTTAAAGTTTTGAAATAGTTGAGCATTGAAACTTTGTTTTAGATTCCGTTGGGTTTGAGACTATCCAACAACGCTTAACCTCAATATATTTTGAGGAAATATTGTAACTTTGTTTTGGATTGTGTTGGGTTTGTGACTATGGCACAACCCTTTGTAAGGAAATTTTATCAATAGTTAAAGCAACGTATTGTCTACAACATGTCCAAATTTTACATCGATAATTAAAGGTTTGATATTGTAGAATGACCATACTCTACAACTATCACAACTAATTTCCAACAATGTATATAAAAATTAGAAAAATGCATGAGAATGATATGTGCTTATTCAAATGCACTCTTGCAAATTATAGATACTTCTTAAGACACATATTACTTGTCATGAATTTTTTAAATTTAAAAAAATACAACCACAAGTTCTTATTATTAAAAAAATGCTCAGACATTTTTTTCATTAAAAATGTACTTTGTGTGTCAAATGCAATGGCCAATCAATAAAGTGAAAGAAAGTGACAAAATTTGCAAAGATAATCTTCATTTCCAGATAATAATAATAATACATACATACACCATATGATGGGAAGTTTTAAGGTTTAAACATCATTTCTTCATTCTTTGGCTTAATGTCAAGATCATGAATCTTCCGATGAGAACATAAGTAGAGCATTAGTTCTGCCATATCAGAGCACATTGGGGAGGTCTATTCTAAAACTAGAAATGGCAGTTCATGCATCTGTGTTTTTTATATTATTTGGATTAAGGCTATGCTCCTTGTTAACAAGGGAATGAGATGGATTTAAATAAATTATTTTCTAATTAGTTTTTGGATGTGGTAAGTAGTTAAGCAAGTTTTGAAATTTGTAATTTTGTAAGTGATGAAATTTGTAATTTTGTAGGTAATTTTATGTTGTTTAAATTGCATTTTTGAATGTAGAAATGGATTTAGAATGTTGAAAAAATCATAGATCATTTGGATTATACAAAATTAACCACTCCCATATGCAGATCCAACAATTTCTAATCGAGGAGAAAATATCAACAAATATCCCATAATTTATTTGTGTTAAAACGAACACACGCACCTTCTTGTTTCTAATAACGTGCGCGCTAAGTGTGTGTGCACTATTTGAATTTCAATTTTTTTTGGGGTGGGAGTGACAACTATAGCATACGTGTTTTTTGAGTTGGTTGCCTCTGATTTAGGTTCAGGATGCAAAACTAGTGGTTCGCTCTGCAAATACATAAAAACCTCTATTTTTATGAATTCCTCTCCATATCTCTGGTTTGACATTATTTTTCTATAGACTACACAATTCATTTATTGAAGAAATTATACACATAGATAGAGTTGGCTGTGTAGATTCCAAACATACATTGTTTTGTTTAAATTAATAATATTTACTATTTTTAATATATTTTTGTCTTGACATTTATGAAAATCCTAGAATACATACCTTTCTTATTTCTACTATAAATTTTTTTCGGCTTAACCATTTCTCGAATGAGTTATATGCGACAATAGAAGAGACCGATATCTACGATCTAAAAGTAAATAATTTGTTTTGATTATGTTAAGACCCTCGTAGCATGCACAAATACAATACATTGTAATTTCAGGGATATGTTAACTTTGATAATTTTAAAAATATATAAAATTAATATTATAAATTTCCAAAAAATACACGGCACAAGAAAAACAGGTTCTCTACAAGTATACAATTTTTTGGAATGAAATTCCATCATTAAGGTACTCAACACCTACACTAACAAAACATATACCTTATATTGTGTTGGAAAAATAAGATACCACCGTTAGAAAAAATCAAATTTGACATAGTTATTCACATTTTCTATGAATAAAAATTGCATATTCGAAAAGATAATTCAATTTTCTTAGGTTTCATATTCTTACACCACATTCAAATTCATTGTAAAATTACCTTGAATAATCCCTCCAAGTTAACATATTGTTGTTCTCCATGTTTGTATTTCCACTAATGTGTCATCAGAATCCATCATTAGCTTGCACTCACCCAATAGTAAATAACATCATATAAATTGAATAAGGCACCCTTGGTATTCATGCACAAATTGAGTATTAAATTTAGCTAGGAAAACTAATCAAAGGCTTGAAATCATCAAATAGCATTGATTGCATAAAAAAACTAGGTTACAAGGATTATAAGATGTGATTGGTGAGGCTTAATAACTTTTTAGGTGGGTCCCTAAGCTTAGAGTTTGTTGAGGGCCTTAATAAATTCTAAGTGGAGTTTCCAAACAAGTAATAAAATCTTCAATAATGTTCACTCTCATCAAAATATGCATCTGTATCCTTTGTTGTATAGTTTCTTCAGTAAATATAAGACTAAGACATATTTTTAAAAAACAAAATGTGAGAAGGTAGAGAAATATGTCCTATACATCATATCCATGTTTCAACTACATACTAAAAGAATTAATGTGATAGAATGGTTGAACATTGAACTCTTATCTCTCGTGATGAAATGCACCATGATTTTTCGACCATGCTCAATTTGATACCTAGACATGACGCTTAAACTAAATATTTTTTAATGAAATTTTGTGGGTAGGCAAGAGTATGCCATAATCTACAAAATATTGAATTTTTAGACGTGTACTCTAGCATTTAAGGTTGTGAAATCATTGAACATTGAACTTTGTCAATTTTCATGAAATGAAAACAAGTGCACTTTATTTATGAATTAGACATGACCCTTAAACACAATATTCTTTTATGAAATATTTTGGTTAGTAAAGAAACATTTCCCCTATGTCATATATCCATATATCCAAATTTGGTGGAAAAACCCAAAAGTTTAGAGTTTTGAAATAGCCAAGCATTGAAACTTTGTTTTAGATTCTGTTGGGTATGAGACTATCCATCAACCCTTAACCTCAATATGCTTTGAGGAACTTTTGTAACTTTGTTTTGGATTGTGTTGGGTTTGTGACTATGGCACAACCCTTTTTAAGGAAATTTTATTAATAGTTAAAGCAACGTATTGTCTACAACATGTCCAAATTTTAGATCGATAATTAAGGGTTTGATATTGTAGAATGACCATACTCGAAAACTATCACCACTAAATGTAACGACCCCTCTGTTACGACAATGAATGGCTATGTACCATAGGTAAAAAAAAAA
>JASDQU010102769.1:70274-83036 GCA_032191745.1 Picea mariana
TTTTGTTATAATACAATGAATGAAAGAGAATGTAATCACTATTTGTTATCCAGATATCAAGTCTCAATCAAAATTGTAACTAGATTTTAGGATCTCAAGAAAACCAAGTCTGTGTATAAAAAATAAATTAGATGGCATAGCTAACGGGTTCATATTTTGTGAGACTAAAGGGACATATTGATCTGGATTGTAATACTTGGAACCTATTACATTTTTCTCTCAATGGAAAAGACATTATGATGCTTATATTTTCTTATTATTGTCTTTTATTTCTTCTATCTTACTTGAATGCATTTGAATCTTTTGCAAAGCATTTGGTCTATCATGTTACATGTTGAATGTTATTAAATAGTTTGCTATCACCTATCACAGTATTTGTGTTTAAGTTATTCTTTCTTTTTTCTAAATGATCTTTCGGATTAGAAAGGTTTCTCTGTAAGTGAGCAGATTGTGAAACTTGCATTTTTTCTTTTCTTTTGTTTATCTCCATTTTATATAATTTATCAGAGTGAATGTCATTGACTAAGGTGAGTGTTTTAGAAACCTGATCTAAAGTGCCCTAGTTTATCCACTACTTGATTCACAAACCAACCTATAAGCTCAACTTAACATACAAGAATAAAACATTGTAATAACTGAGGTGCCCTAGCTTTCCCCTTAGAATTCAAGGACAACTTTAAGAATAACATCTTTTGGCGTCGTTTCTTGGGATGAAGGAACAAAGATATATTTCCCTGGGAAGAACGACATTGAGAAGGGATAGCTCTTGATGTTGGACAAGATTTAGACACTGAATTAAACTGCATATTTTTCACTTGGCGACTCCATTGCGGAATTTTTGGCTCCTAAAAGAGAAGTGAAAGGATCGAAGTCTGAGCCTACCAAAGCCTCAATGCCATCTTTATCTTCAAGAAATAAAGTGACAAAAACCAACCCAAATCCTAAGCCAACTCCAGCATTATCAAATCCAGAGAGATTATTAAGAAAATCAAAGAATACCCAGGGCCAGTCATCTTCTTATAAAGGTAAGTCCTCTTCTGAAGAAACCATTTCTTCTCCTAAAAAATCCATTACTATTTCTGCAAAAAAGTTAGTTCCCATTATTGAAGAACATCCTATTATTTCAAATACAGTTGAAGAAAAGGTCAAACTTGAAAATACTTCTTTGGAAGAACAAGTAGCTCATCAGTTAGGAGAACAAATAGTTGAGGAATGGAATCCCTTCTCTTATCTCATTAAAGATGAAAATTATGAAGAATTGACTTCTATGGGAATACCTATTAAAGACTTGCCTAAGTATTCAAAGGAAGAAATTGAACAGATCCGAGCCTCATCTATTCTTCATCCTAGCACTTCTAAAATAGATAAACCTGAGATCCAAATTTTTAATAATATTCTTGCTATTTAAGGATTCATAAAGTCTACAAAGACCTATTCTCATCACCCAACGCCTCCTAAGTTTCATACTCCATCTTCACCTCATACTTCACAGTCATCCTCTCCTCTTAAATCTCATACTCCAGTTGTTCACACTATGGTTGTTAATAGGATGGATGTTATCATTGTTTCTAGATATTCACCCTTGATTTTACCTCAAGTCTTAAGCGCTTTCCCAACTGGAGATTACATGAAATACTTTCCCAGATTCAATGGGGAGGGAGATTTTATTATTGAGGAGCACTTAGCCTCTTTTACAGCTTTGAAGATAACATTGATATAGAATAATTAGATGTTTGGATGAGAGTGTTTGTTCAAATTCTAGATGGAGAAGTAAGGAAATGGTTATGAGGTCTTCCTGTAGGTTCTATTCCAAATATTGACATTTTAGATGACACCTTTCTGAAACAATGGGGAGACAAAAAGGATTCCTTGTATTATATCACTGAGTTTAGAGCCCTGGAAAGAAAAAATGGTGAGTCTATGTCATATTTTACTAAAAGGTTTAATAAAATGTATACCAAGATCCCTGATGAAATCAAACCTACTGAAAGCTCTGCTAAAACTACTTTTGCTAATTCTTTTGATGTTAATTCTCTCTTTTGTTGAGAGAAAGGAGGTATTCTACCTTGAGCTCAATGAAGGAAGCATCTATTGAGGTAGATTCAAATATTCTAGCAGCTGAAAGATTAAGGACAAAATCTGACAAAGACAAAAAGAAGCAGAAAGAAGATGTCCCATCTTCTTCCAATACAACAACATCTGATCCAAAAATCGATGAAATGGCTAAAATGTTGAAGACTCTAACATCAGAATTGGCCAGATTGAAATTGGAAGCTAAGCAGTCGAATAGACCTATTCAATAGGGTGGGAATAGGAATACAAATCAGTTTAGAAGAGCATAGAATGCTCCTTAGCATATGCAAAGAGAAAGAAGGAATCAAGAAGAGCAAAGAATCATTCCCCCTTTCCAGAAAAATGCAGTTGAAGATACAAAGAAAGTGGTGATGTTGAAGAAAAATGTAATGCTAATTTAGATGGAATAGAGCTTCCCACCAGTCACTTGACTCAACAGGAATACGAGGATTCTTTGATATCAAATCGGTTTGATGATCAAAAAGATGAAATTTTTCAGAATCAGCCACAAAAGAAATACAATTTAAGGTCTAAAGAAAGTGGGTCAAAAGTAAATGCTCAAACTTGTACTAAGAAGATAAATACTTTAGAGAACAAGGGCCAAGCAAATAGTATCATCATCAACAACCTATCAAGCCAGGTGTTTCAGAAGTTAAAGAAACAGAAAGATAGTTATATCCTTTTAATCTGGAGCACGAGATAAATAAAATTAAAATTCATGTGCCTTTGATAGAGCTGATGAAGAATGAGCCTTTTAAACATTATATCTTGAAGGTTTTGAAATATCCTGCGCCTATTATCTCTTCAAATACTTCTCCATCACCTGTTATATCTTCAGACACTGTAAATTTTCAAGATGAAAATATTGTTATAACAATTGGCCCGCATATTGAAAATGGATCTGATTCTTCCCCACCATTTTATATATCCCTGAACATTCATGATAAAATTTTGCATAACTCTCTCATGGACTCAAGAGATTCACATAATGTTATGCCCAAGGTAGTTATGGATGATTTAGGGTTAAATATCACAAAACCCTACGAAGATATCTATTATTTTGACTCTAAAAAAGTCAAGTCTTTAGGAGTTATCAAAGATTTGGTTGTAACATTGTCTCAATTGCCTATGAAGAGTGTTGTTATGGAAATTGTAGTGGTTGATATACCGAAGTCTGAGTCTACCAAAGCCTCAATGCCATCTTTATCTTCAAGAAAGAAAGTGACCAGAACTAACCCAAATCCTAAGCCAACTCCAACATTATCAAATCCAGAAAGATTATTAAGAAAATCAAAGAATACCCAGGGCCAGTCATATTCTTCTAAAGGTAAGTCCTCTTCTGAAGAAATCATTTCTTCTCCTAAAAAATCCATTATTATTTCTACAAAAAAGTCAGTTCCCATTATTGAAGAACATCCTATTATTTCAAAGACAGTTGAAGAAAAGGTCAAACCTGAAAATACTTCTTTGGAAGAACAAGTAGCTCATCAATTAGGAGAACAAATAGTTGAGGAATGGAATCCCTTATCTTATCTCATTAATGATGAAAGTTATGAAGAATCGACTTCTCTGGGAAGACCTATTAAAGACTTGCCTAAGTATTCAAAGGAAGAAATTGAATAGATCTGAGCCTCATCTATTCTTCAGCCTAACACTTCTGAAAGAGATAAACCTGAGATCCAAATTTTTAATAATACTCTTGCTATTTAAGGATTCATAAAGTCTACAAAGATCTATTTTCAGCATTCATTGCCTCCTAAGGTTCATACTCCATCTTCACCTCATACTTCACAGTCATCCTCTCCTCTTAAATCTCCTACTCCAGTTGTTCGCACTATGGTTGTTAATAAGATGGATGTTATCATTGTTTCTAGATATTCAACCTTGATTTTACCTCAAGTATTAAGCGCTTTCCCAACTGGAGATTACATGAAATACTTTCCTAGATTCAATGGGGAGGGAGATGTTATTATTGAGGAGCACTTAGCCTCTTTTTACAGCTTTATAGATAACTTTGATATAAAACAATCAGATGTTTGGATGAGAGTGTTTTTTCAAATTCTAGATGGAGAAGTAAGGAAATGGTTTTGATGTCTACCTGCAGGTTCTATTCCAAATATTGACATTTTAGATGACACCTTAATGAAACAGTGGGGAGACAAAAAGGATTACTTGTATTATATGATTGAGTTTGGATCCCTGAAAAGAAAAAGTGGTTAGTCTATGTTATATTTTACTAAAAGGTTTAATAAAATGTATACCAAGATCCATGATGAAATCAAGCTTACTGAAACCTCTGCTAAAACTACTTTTGCTAATGCTTTTGATGTTGAATTCTCTCTTTTGTTGAGAGAAAGGAGGTCTTCTACCTTGATCTCAATGAAGGAAGCATCTATTGAGTTAGATTCAAATATTCTAGCAATTGAAAGATTAAGGACAAAATCTGACAAAGATAAAAAAAAAAAAAAAAAGAATATGTCCCATCTTCTTCCAATACAACAACATCTGATCCAAAAATCGATGAAATGGATAAAATGTTGAAGACTCTAACATCAGAATTGGCCAAATTGAAATTGGAAGCTAAGCAGCCGAATATACATGTTCAAGAGGGTGGGAATAGGAATCCAAATCAGTTCATAAGACCACAGAATGCTCCTTGGCATATGAAAAGAGAAAGAAGGAATCAAGAAGACCAAAGAATCGTTCCCCCTTTCCAGAAAAATGCAGTTGAAGATACAAAAGAAAGTGGCGATGTTGAAGAAAACACTACTGCTAATTTAGATGGAATTGATCTTCCCACCAGTCACCTGACTCAATAGGAATACGAGGATTCTTTGATATCAAATCGGTTTGATGATCAAAAAGAGGAAATTTTTCAGAATGAGCCACAAAAGAAATACAATTTAAGGTCTAAAGAAAGTGGGTCAAAACTAAATGCTCAAACTCATATTAAGAAGATAAATACTTTAGCCAACAGGGGCCAAGAAAATCATATCAGCATCAGTAGCCTATCAAGGCAGGTGTTTTAGAAGTTAAAGAAACATAAAGATAGTTATATCCTTTTAATATGGAGCACAAGATAAATAAAATTAAAATCCATGTGCCTTTGATAGAGCTGATGAAGAACGAGCCTTTTAAACATTATATCTTGAAGGTTTTGAAATCTCCTGCACCTTTTATCTCTTCAAATACTTCTCCATCATCTGTTATCTCTTCAGACACTGTAAATTTGCAAGATGAAAATATTGTTATAACAATTGGCCCGCATATTGAAAATGGATCTGATTCTTCTCCACCATTTTATATATCCCTAAACATTCATGATAAAATTTTGCATAACTATCTCATGGACTCGGGAGCTTCACATAATGTTATGCCGAAGGTAGTTATGGATGAGTTAGGGTTATATATCACAAAACCCTACCAAGATCTCTATTATTTTGACTCTAAAAAAGTCAAGTCTTTAGGAGTTATCAAAGATTTGGTTGTAACATTGTCTCAACTACCTATGAAGAGTGTTGTTATGGACATTGTAGTGGATGATATACCACCAAAATTTGGGATGTTGTTGTCTAGGTCTTGGGCTAAAAAGGTGGGTGGATCTTTGCAAATGGATCTAACATATGCCACCATACCTATTTTGGGGGGAGAACATTGGAAATTATACAGGGAAGTCAGACTTGCTTATATTGTAAGTGATCATGACAATCAATAAAATCATCCTATCTATGCAGTAGACGATGAAATTGGGTCAGCAAATTTCCATATCAATGATGATATTCCATAATCACCAATTAACAAACTTATTGGTAAGTAAGAGAAAGGTATTGAAAACTCAATCTGGAAGATGTATTTTGATGGTTCATGTTAAAAGGAGGGATCTGGAGTAGGGATTTTATTCTTTTCTCCTGCCAAGGAAGCCATACCTTTGTCTTATAAATTATAATTTGAGACTACCAATAATATTGTAGAATATGAGGCTTTGATGTTGGGATTAAAAGTTGTAAAAGATATGGTGATTGACAAATTAGCAGTTTTTGGAGATTATGAATTATTCATCCATCAAGTCAAGAATATTTATTGGAAAAAGCAGAAAAGACTGAGGCAATACATGAATGATGTATGGGACTTTGTTGAAAACTTATTTTTGGCTTTTGATATCAAATTTGTTCAGAGAAACTTTAATCAACAAGCAGATTCATTAGCATTAGCATCTAGTCATTTCAAGACTCTGTTATTTTCCAATCTGAGATATGAAATTGAAGTTAAACACGGGCCTTCAATCCCAGATAACATTAAACACTTGCAAGTTTTCAATGTTGAACAAGAACTGAAAATATTTATGGAAACTATTGATGAATTTTCTGCAATTTCTATTGACCAAGAAAATGAAAATGATGAGACAGAAATTCAATCAGATGTTCATTTTCATAATAAGGTAGCATGGCATAAAATCATGGAGTTAAAGGCAAATCACATCCCAAAAGGTCTGGTTCCACTTGAAAGATTGTTTGAAAGCAATGATGTTTCCAAAAAATCTTCAATTCAAAGTCAGTAAAAGGACGTTTTTTATTACAATATTGGTACTATAGTAGATCCAAAGATTATTAAATTGTCCAATGCATTGTCAGAAGAGAAGAAGAGAAGGTATGTTAATATGATGAAAGAATTTGTTGATGTTTTTTCTTGGTCATATGAAGACCTTAAAATTTTTGACATAGAAATAATTCAGCATAACATTCCCTTGAAAATGGGCTCTAAACATTTAAGGCAAAAAATGAGACAATTTAATCCTATGTTGTTGCTTATTATTGAAAAAGAGTTAAAAATATTGCTAGATGCTAAGATTATAGTACCTTTGAGATATTCAAAGTGGGTGGAAAATTTGGTGCCAGCCAAGAAGAAAAATGGTGAAATAAGATTATGCGTGGATTTTAGAAATTTAAAGATGTGTTCACTCAAGGATGACTATCCATTACCAAAAATTGATCACATTTTGCATGAATTAGTAGGTGCTCAAAGGATATCTATGTTAGATGGGTATTTTGGATACAAAAGATTGTAGTATTTGAAGAAGATAAAAAGAAAATTGATTTTACTACTCCATGGGGTACATTCATGTATGACAAGATGCCTTTTGGGTTGATGAATGCAGGGGTTGTGTTCCAAAGAGCAATGGACATTGCATTCATTGGAGAAAACRACAAGTTCATGGTGATATATCTTGATGAAATCATTGTATTCTCAAAGACTGATGATGAACATTTGTAGCACCTCAAGGATACTTTTAAGAAATGCARAAGGTATGGCATATCTTTAAACCCAAAGAAATATCATTTTGTTATGCATGAAGGCAAGCTCTTAGGCCATATTGTATCTAAATGAGGAATCAAAATAGATCCTAAAAGGGTGGAGGTCATTCAAAAGATTGATATTCCCATAAACAAAAAAGTTATTCAGTCATTCATAGGTAAAATTAACTTCTTAAGGAGATTCATACCCAATTTTGTTGAAATCATCAAACTCATCACAAACATGCTAAAGAAATATGTTTAGATTAAGTGGACATGGGAATCCAAGTCCTCCTTTGAAAAGATAAAATAAGCCTTAATTGAAGCTCTTGTCCTCATTAGTCCAGATTATTCTAAGGAATTTTTGGTCTTTTCTTTTGCCTCTGAAGGTACCATTGTTGTTGTATTATTATAGAGAATTGATGAAGTATTTGAACATCCTATTTATTTCTTTAGTAAAACTCTTAGAGATGCACAACTTAAATATGACATAATGGAGAAACAGGCTTATGCCTTAGTGAAGGCATTGAAATCTTTCATAGTTTATGTTTTGCATTCTAAGATAATTGCTTATCTTCCTAGAAGCAATGTGAAAGATATGTTTGTGCAGCCAGACAATGAAGGAAAGAGAGGTAAGTGGATATCAAAGCTCTTAGAATATGATGTAGAACTCAAACCTACCAAATCGATCAAGGGACAAGGTCTGGTGAGGTTTCTTGTTGACTCAAATTGAAAAGCTCTTGGACTGCACTATATTCAAAATTAGTCAGTTGTTCCAGTACCATAGGATAAAGAAAAATACTTACATGTATTGGACAAGTATCATTCCTCATCACGGTATAAGGACATAGTATATTTTTGTAGAAATTTCAGTGTCCATCAGATTTTGATAAATCTAAATGTAGATCTCTCAAGCTTAAGGCTATAAAGTACTGCATCATTAATCAGGATTGCTTTGGAAGGATCCTAATGGAATTTTGTTGAGCTATATTGATGAGGATAAATCAATTTTTTTTATGACTAACATGCATAAAGGTGCTTGTGGAGGGCATCAGCACTGGAAAGCCACAGCATTTAAAATTTTGAGAGTTGGGTATTATTGGCCCACCCTTTTTTTCTAATGTGTTTGCTAAAACTAGAGCATGTGAGCAATGTCAAAAAATTGTTGGAAAGAAAGAATTACGCTCTCTTCCCTTAAATCCAATCATAGCAAATGGCTCTTTCCAGCAATGGGGTTTGGAAATCATAGGATAAATTCATTTGCCTTCTAGTGGACAGCACAGATAGATCTTGACAGCCACTTATTACTTTACGAAATGGATTGAGGTTATCCCGACCAGAAATGCAACTGATAAGGTAATTATAAATTTTCTGGAAGAAAATATATTCTCTAGATTTGGTTGTCCTAGAAAATTAATTACACATCATGCTCAGGCGTTTAAATCTATCGCTATGAATGAATTTTTTGAAAGGTATAATTTTACTATGGCACATTCTACTCCTTATTATCCATAGGGTAACGTATTGGCAGAATCCTCCAACAAAAGCTTGATTAGAATCATCAAAAACGTGTTGGCATATAACAAAAAGGGATAGAATTCTAAACCAAAACATGCTTTATGGGCTAATAGAATTAGCACCAAAAAGTCAATGGGCACTTCTCCTTTTCAGTTGGTTTATGGGACATATGTTATTTTCCCAACCCAACTTGGTTTACCTGTACTAAAATTTATGTAATAAGAATTGGAAGAACCCAATGATATTCAAAGAAGGATTTTTCAAATTATTGAGGTGCAACAGAGGAGAGAAATTTTAAATGATAAATCCGAGACTTATCGGAGTATAAGGTCAAAACAACATTTGACAAAAAGGCTAAGCAGGATGGTTTCAAAAAAGGAGATCTTGTTCTCAGATGGGATGCTAGAAGGGAGGAGAAGCCAAAACACGGTAAGTTCGACAATTTATAGTTTGGCCCATTTAAAATAACCAAAATTCTGAACAACACTTTTTTTCTTACAAAAATTAGATGATAGTGAGGTATTTGGAGGCCCAGTTAATGGCCATTTTCTAAAACATTATTTTACCTGAAAATCCAGGGTTAATTTAGCTTGTACAAATTGCTTTATTTTGGTGTGTTTAGCAGATCTAATAAGACTCCATATCCCAATGGAGACACTAGTCTACAATTATCTTCTTATAGTTTGGTTTTTCATAAATGCAGAATGGGTGATCCGTAATAAAAACAAAGGTCAGAACAAATAAGAAAAGAACAGAGTGAAGGTCACAAGTTTCAGTGGTAGAATTGAAAAAGAATGCATTGGTAAGCAGTTCTTAATGTCTCACAAGGAGAACATTATCCCTAGATGGAGCCAGTGTTAGTCCCTAAGCCTATTACCACCTTTATGTTCTTAAATTTTAGCATGTTATATCAAAACTTGTCTTGAGATTTTTTGTTGTATTTGCTTGCGCTTTTTAAACATTTTACCTCTCATTTTGGTGTGATTTGATTTTCTTTAATTGGTTTTCATTTTCTTCTTATAGGATAGTTTGAAATTCTGCATGGAAAGGGATGTGTCACATCACAATGGTTATTTCCTAATGGAAAATAAAGGCATTTATCTAGTTATAAAACATAAAACAGGGTCGCTGCCAGAATATTGTTATTCGAGTAGCACATGAGAAATCATTATTCGAACGTGCTCCAAATCCGAGAATCGTGTCAAGAAAACCTAAAATCATGGCAAAGATCATGAAAACGGTTATGGTTTTCAAGTTTGTCATATTTAAATGATTATTTGATCCTATGCACGAATTCAATAACACAGGTTAGATTTTGTTGACATTTCAGTAAATCCAGTTTTCAGGCCATGACTCAAAAACATGCAAAATTATGATTTTGAATTTTAAAAAAGGAGTTTTGAATAAATTAAATGTAGCTTATTGATATTTGCAGCCAAAATTTGTTTCCATTATCTATTTTGTGCAGGTATTCTCAGAATCCCAAAGTGAAACCCTAGCATTTTGCAGGTATATAGAGTTTGCAGCTAACAACATGTCGACTAAAAAGGGAGGATGAGTTCTTCGACTGGAACCAGATGGGGTCGAATTACTAGAATATTGCCCAAAAATTATGGAGAAATTCATAAAAGGGGAATGGTTTAAATTTTGTGGCAAATTTCAGGGGCACCATGAAGAAATTTTGAATTTATTTTCCTAGAATTTCTATGGTTTTCAAACTCAAGTGGGAAATGTGTGGATTCATGTTACAGAGAACTCCATTGCAGCATATTGTCATTTTATTGTAAAGGGTGAAAGGTTGTGGAAGAAAAGTAAACTTCTTATAGGTATGTGCAACCAATTTTTAATGGAAGAACATTACAATCTAGACTGGAGTCAAGGTATTCCAAATAAGTGGTTGAACAAAGAATGGAAGAATGTCCTAGCTGTTGTCCAAAGGTATATAACATGTGAAGGGAGGTACTCTTATGTTCATTGTTACCACGTGAGATTTTTAATGCATTTAAATGGAGATGGAGAAATGAACTTGCCTTTTTATCTTTTGAAGAGCTTGACGAAAATGGAAAAGAAGGTACAGGCTAATCCAAAAATTGTTGACAAAATCCTTTTTCATCAAGGTCTGATTAAAATATTGGTCATGTATGCATTAAGTGGACTTCAGGTGACTTGGAAACAATTATTGTTTTCATTAAGGTTCGAGGAACAGGTTCTAAAAACACCAGAAATAACTCCTAACAACAAAACTAGGGTTTTAAAGGAAGTGGGAAATACATCAAGGAGTGAAGCAAAGGAACAAGAAGAGGCTTTTCCTATAGCAAGGCATACTAGATCAAGCAAGAGAAAACTTTTGTTACAGTAGGAAAAAGAGATCAAATAGGAACATGAATCCTCTATTTCAAAACAAGGTTTTGAAAATTGTGAGAGGGTTTACACCAGGAGAATGACAAGACAGAGGACATAGGAACTACAAAAGGAAAATTTTGAACCTGCACCAAAAGCTTATGATATATCAATCGTGGAACTTCCAATGGAAAGATAGATAATAAAGAAGAAAGGTAAACAGCCTACTAGCTGCCCTTATAGACCTAAAACTTGGCCTACCAATAAACTTAGACTTATTTCTAAAGCTTTATTCAAGCCCTCTATAAAGAAATATAATATGATTATATTGGAGGATGATAGTCCAAAACATAATCTTGAGAAAAGAAAGTTGGTCGGTAAATATGTAAAGAGAAAACAAACCAGAAGAACCAAGAAGGGAAAAAAGAAACAGTCACTACCTAAGATTGAATCTTCTCAATCTGATGAAGGAATAGAACAGGACCTCACCTACAGTCCAAAAATACAAGAATTGTCAGATTCATATATAGGAAAATCATATAGCCCACCTAAAACTATAAAAGAACAAATCATTGAAGAAACATCCTCAAAGGAGCATAAATATGGAAAAAAGGGAAAGAAACCTAAATGATATATTGATCTGAATAGACCTGCATCTAAAGAAAATCAAGGGGAAGACAAGGCGGAAACAGAGGATTTGGAGAAAGAGAGAAGAACAATTGAGATATGGAATTCCAAGATGCAAGAAAAATTTCAAGACTGAAAGAAAAAAGCAAGTCACAAAGTGAATTGTTAAAGAAAGTTAGAAAAATGAATATTAAGCTATACTAGAGTAATGTGGTGCTTAAGACTAAGTTGCAACAAGAAAATCCTAAAGTAAAATATTTTTCTCAACGATGAAAAGTTTCCCAAACTATGACAGTATACAGGTTGTTTCTAATTTTGAGCTCATGCCATCAGAAATGACAGTTTTTGGTAGCCTTCCATTTGACAAAATGATGAAGTAGTTAGACAAATTTATGGACTTTTTTCAAGAATGTTTATGTCATGACCTAATACAAGTTTGAAGATCAAGTCTTCAGCGCATCTACTTTTGATCAGTTGCTAGAGATCCTATTTGGCAGGACAATGATATCTCTAGAGTTATTTTTTTACCCTAGGATCAAGGTCTCTTCTCTAAGATATAGGTTTTTTTCACAATACAATGAATGAAAGAGAATGTAATCATTATTTGTTATCCAGATATCAAGTCTCAATCAAAACTTTAACTAGATTTTAGGATTTAATGAAAACCAACTATGTGTATAAAAAAGAAATTAGATGATAGAGTTAATGGGTTCAGATTTTGTGAGATTAAAGGGACATATTGATATGGATTGTAATACCTAGAACCTATTACATTTTGCACTCAATGGAAAAGACATTATTATGGTTAGATTATCTTATTCTTGTCTTGTATTTCTTTTATCTTACTTGAATGCATTTGAAGCTTTTGCAAAGTATTTGGTCTATCATGTTACATGTTGAATGTTAGTAAAAA
>JASDQU010102769.1:149408-159476 GCA_032191745.1 Picea mariana
GTGAGATTTTTGAAGGATGGATTCCATGGAGAATCTTGGTGATTAAGTTGATGACAATTTGTGAGTCCCCCTCCAGGATAATCTTGTGGTGATCTTTGTCCATAGCTGCTTGGAGACCCTTCAATAGTCTTGTTAGCTTTGCCACATTGTTGGTTGTTTCCCCTAGGAATCCAGCAACGAGACCAAGGATCTCTCCATTTGAATTTCTGAGTACTTCTCCATATCCTGTTGTTCTCGGGTTGCCTTTAGAGGCCCCATCAAAATTTATTTTTATGAAGTTTGCTGGAGGGGGGGACCAGGTGGTTGGACTAGTCTGTTGGTTCTTGTGCATCCTTGGTACTGGTTGAATGATTAGAATGGGCTGCCATCTTTGAAGAATTCACTATTCCTTTGAGTTGCAGTTAAGATCCTCTTCTTTCCATGATTTACTTCTGATTGTTTCCTTAATTAGTGAGCTAATTTTCTCCCAGGTGGCTTTTGACATGGAAGCTTGGGAGTGGAAAATTCGCTTATTCCATTCCTTCCAAATTTGCCAAAGAATGAATCCTGGTAGAAGATGCCAGATGTGATTCAGAAGTGGGTTGTTGTAGGTGATATGGTCCTAATTCTCGATTGTGTCATTGATGCTTCTCCTATGTTGGTTGGATTTGCGCATTATTTGTGCTCCTTGGTCCCATATTTGTTGGCTATAGTGGCATTCATTGAAGAGATGTTCTTTGGTTTCCTCTTGTTGATAGCAGAGAATGCAGAGAGATGGTCCAATGAAGCCTCTTTTTCTGAGGTTGTCCCAGGTTAAGGCTCGGTTGTGCACCACCAACCACAGGAAGGTGGAGACCTTAGGCCAGAGGGTGGGGTTCTAGACTTTGCTCCATATGGGCTCCTTGTTTTTGTCTTGGTGATTGCCCTGTAGGAAGTAAGATTCTTTTATTATGAAAGTGCCAGCTATGGAATACCCCCATCTTAGGATGTTCGACCCGTCTCTTTTGGGTATTTTCCAGAGGTTAGCTTGAAATTGCCAGCTTTGCAGATTGAGATTTTCTAGGACTCCGAGATCTTGATTAGAGATTTTCCATTGGCGCCATAGATGTTGTAGCTCTTGAGGTTTCCAAAGGTCCTTAACCCTTAGGGAGGCGTGCTGATTGAGATCTCTTTTGATATTGGATAACTCCTCCATTTCGTTCAGGGATTTGAATTGCTGCCATGAGTCTTTCCAGAACATGGCACTTTCTCCATTTCGGACCTCCCAAAAGGCATGGTTTTGGACCAACGTGTGGTTTTTCCAGGCTGTGTTCTAGATATTGGAACCCTGAATTCGATTATTGTGCCTGATTAGCTGATTATCTGGTGTGAGGGGGGGCGTACTTTTGTTTCCACATTTGTGCCCAGGCAGTTGTTGGAGTTTTTAGCCATCGCCACCAGATTTTGGCTCCCATTACTTGATTAAGTTTCCCTGGATCTCAAAGTCCCAATCCTCCTTGGATTTTTGGCATACAGAGTCTGTCCTAGTTTACTAGAGCCCATTTCTTGTTGGGTTGGTGACCATGCCAGAGGAAGTTTCATTGGAGGTTTCTGATGGCTCTGATAACTTGTTTAGGAGAAGCCAGGGCGGTGAAGAGATAGGTGGGTAGGGCCTGCAAAACAGACTTGAGGAGGACGAACCGAGAGGCAATATTGAGGGGTTTGAAGGTCCAATTGCTTAACCTATTGGAGATGGAAAGGAGAAGGCTATCCCATGAAATGGATCTGGTAGCCGCTCCTGTGAGGGGAACGCCTAGATAGTTGGATGAAAGGGAGCTCCTGGGTATTCCTAGAAGTCTGGAGATATGGAGTTGAACAGAAGTCGGTGTATTAAAAAAATAGAGTTTGGATTTGTCTAAGTTGAGCGACATGCCTGAGGCTTCAGTAAAGTTAGAGAGGATGGAGTTGAGCTGGTTTGCCTCCCAGACCATAGGGGAGTTCAGAAGGAGGGTGTCATCGACAAATTGAATNTGGCTGAATGTTATGTAATGGAAGGCCTTTGAGGGAGCCATCAGTGACTGCTTCCTTGATATACCTTCCCATGCCTTCCGCCATAAGTACAAACAAGAAGGGCGAGAGGGGGTCCCCCTGCATGATGCCCCTAGAGGGTGAAAAATCTTTGGATGGGACGCCATTTACTAGGATGGAGAAGACGGTTGAGGAGGTGAGATTTAGGATCCAATTCACCCAACACTGATCGAAACCAAAAGAATCTAAGACAACTCGAAGATATTGCCAGCTGGCTCTATCGAAAGCTTTTGAAAGGTAAAGTTTGATTAGCATACCTAGGGTCCTTGAAGTCTTGAGGGAGTGGATGACCTCATGAGCCAGGATGACACTATCCATGATTTATCTGCCTTCTACGTACCCTACCTGTTCCTTGGAGATAACATGTGTCAAAATGGGTTTGAATCGATTGGATACTACCTTCATTATGATTTTGTAGATAACATTGCAGAGGGCGATGGGTCTGAACTTTTTAGGGTTTGTGACTCTTTCTTCTTTCGGAATGAGGGTGAGAAAGGTGGAATTGAGAGCCGGTAGGACTAAGCCTGATGCCCTCGATTCCTCTACTACTTCCCATACTTCTTTCCTGACCAGGTCCCAGCAGTGGTGGAAAAAATCAGTAGTGAACCCATCGGGGCCCGGGGCCTTTCTGGGAGGCATGGTTTTTACTGCTTGATCCACTTCCTCTTGGGTGATGGGCTGTGTTAATGCAGTGTTTTTCTCGGAGGTTACCAGCGAGGGTATGTGTCTGGTGACTCTTTGGATGGCTGCCATTCTATCCTCCTTGGTTTCCGTTAGAAGGTCCTGGTAGTAGTTGATCAGCTCAGCCTCAATTTGAGAGTGTTCTCTGACTAGGTTGCCTTGGATTTCCTCTAAGTGGGTGATTCTGTTGATGTGGCATCGGTGCATCATAACTCTATGGAAGAATTTTGTATTCTTTTCCCCTTCCTTGAGTCATTGTACTCTGGATTTTTGCTTCCATAGCATTTCCTCTTGCTTTCTTCTCTCTTCTAATTATGCTTGGAGCTTCACTTCCTCTCTCATTAGTTCAGTGGTTCTGGATCCGAAAATGAAGGTATTTTGTATCTCCGCCGGCTTGTGTTCTATGTTCTGTATGCTTTGAAGTATATTACCAAAGTTGTTCTTGTTCCATTGTTTTAACAACTGCTTAAAGTTTTTGAGGCGTTGCTGGAATTTGTACATGCTGGAGCCATGGTCTATTTCCTCCTATGCCCACCAGGATTTGGCTAGCTGCTGAAAGTCCGGGTGTGAGAGATAGAATTTTTCGAAGCGAAAGGGCTTATACTTGGGTGTCTCTCCTGTGTCTAGATTGAGAGCAAGAGGCCAGTGGTCTGAGTCCGCTTTCAGAAAAGATTATTTTAAGTCCATTTGATACATTTTAATACTTTTGGAGAATGTATAAGCTAAAATCAATTGGATTGATTCCATTCTGGCAACTGGGGAAAATGTCTCTTCAAATTCGATTCCTTCAACCTGTGCACATCCTTTACATACCAATCTAGATTTGTTCCTTGTAACTTGTCCATATTCATTCAATTTATTCCTGTATACCCACTTTGTGCCGATCAAATTCTTATCCTTTGGTCTTAGAACCAATTCCCAAGTGTCATTTTTGTCTATTAGATCCAATTCTTCATCCATGGCCTTATTCCAAAATTTATCCATGATGGCCTCTTCAAAGCAGGTTGGTTCAATCGTAGATGTGAGTGCTAGGCACGTTTGTTCTAGTGAACACATTCTTCTTCTAGTCTCAACCCATGCATCTTTGTTTCTGATAATCTGATCTGAAGAATGATTCTTTTGTACTCGTCTACTAGGTTTCTTTGGAGGCACTTGCTGAACTTACTCTTCTTCTTTTGTCGGATCATCTTCATCTTCCCCTTCTTTTTCATCTTCTATTTCTTCTTCGTAAAGCTATTCCATTGATTCATTTTCTTCTTCCTTTAATTCTTGTATACATGTTTAATCAATTGTTATGTTGATGCTTTCCACAACTTTGTTCAATCTCAGGTTGTAACACTTGTATGCTTTCCTTGTACTTGAGTAACCAACAAGTACTCATTTGTCCACAAGAGAGTAAAACTTTCCCATTCTGCCATCTTCTCTTTTGATGTAGCATTTGCTTCCAAAAACTTTGAAGTGCTTCACATTTGCTGGTCTTCCTTTCCATAGCTCGTAAGGAGTTTTTTCAGTGTTGTTTCTAAGAATTACTTTGTTTTGAATGTGAACTATTGTATGCATTGCCTGTGTCCAAAAAATATTTGTCAATTTGGAATCCATTAGCATTGTTCGATCCATTTCCTGTATTGTCCTGTTCTTTCTTTCAACAACTCCATTATGTTAAGGTGTCCTAGCAATGAAGAATTTCCTTTTTATTCCATGACTGCTGCAGTAGTCCATAAATTCCTTTGAAGTGAACTCTCCTCCATTATCAGATCTCAAGCATTTGATTTTTGAATCCATTTCATTTTCAACCATTTCCTTGTAGATCCTGAAGTTTTCAAAATATTCTGCCCTATTCTTGAGAAAGAAAACTGCAATCATTCTTGTATAATCATCAACTAATAACATAAAGTATTTCTCACCTTTTAAACCCTTTGTTGTAGTTGGTCCAACTAGATCAGTATGCACAAATTCTAGTGGTCTTGTTGTTGAATATTCCTTTGATTTGAACCTAGTCTTTGTTTGCTTTCCTTGTTGACAATGCTTTCATAAAGTGTTGGTTGGTTTCGTGATCTGGGGCATTTCTTTGACTGCTTCTCTTTTGTTTAATTTGAAAAGGTTATAAAAATGTATGTGAACCATTCTTTTGTTCTATAACCAACTTTCATCTTCCTTTCCTAGAAAACACTTTTCATTTCCAAGTTCACTTAACACATATATGTTGCTTGAAGTTCTTGCAATTGTAGCAATCAATTTTCCTGAACCTTATTTTCTTATCTCTCACTTTTGTGAATCGAAATTAACTTTATGACCTTGGTCACACATTTGAATCACACTTAGAAGATTATGTTTAATATCTTCTACTAGTAGAAGATTTTCTGCCTTTGTATTCTTGTTCCCAATTCTGGTTGTGCCTTTTCCAATGATTTTAGCTGAATCATCATTTCTGAAGGAGACTGATCCATCTATTTCCTTTATTAATGTAAGAAACTTGTCTCTGTCACCTGTCATGTGTTTTGAACAGCCACTGTCAACATACCAACCACGTTTCTTCTGCTTAGCTTGTAGAGCGAGTGTGCATTCTTTATTGCTGTACTGATTTTGATTTCATATCCATGTCCTTTTCTGAGGTTCCTGTCTGTGATTGTTGTTGTTCTGTTGTGATTCTCTAGGAGGGATTTTGATTTTGCAATCTTTGTCCATGTGTCCAAAGTTGTTACACTTGTAGCATTCCACTTCAGTGCTCAATGATTCAAACCTATTGCAACTTCTTTTCTGTGTTTCACTCGGCCTTCTTGGATAACCCTTTTGTGTATGACTTTCAAAGTTGTTTATGTTCTTGTTGTTAGTTCTACAATTCACAAATTTATGTCCAAAATTATTACATGCATAACATAAACCAAAAAATATAGTTTGATACCTGGGAGTTGAAGATCTTTTGAGAGGAGGTGCTCTTATGAATCCTTCTTCTTCCGGAGACCTATCTGTTTCTATCGGTCATTGATTCTGAAATCTGAATCTTCTCGGTGGAGGACTGTCCCTGCAATTTTCTCTGTAGACCTTCCTATCCCATTTGATTGAATCTGCATATCTTTTTGGATATGTTTCTTGTTATTTTTTTTTGTAGTTTGATCCCTTTTCTGTTTGATTGTATCCAAGTTCGAACTTGTCATGATTAGGCCTTTGACTACTAATAATGTCATTCAAAACTTTTGAGTTGTTCTACATATTTTTCTATTGAAGATCCTTTCTTAATGTGACAATCTCTGCTTCCAAATTTTCAATGATCCTGTCTCTTCCTTCTAGATGTTCTTTGAGTGCTTCTTCAATTCTTTTATCTTCTTCAATTTGAACCTTCAAATTTGTGATCTTTTGTTCTATTTCCTGAGTGTCTTCTTTCTTGTCTAGTTTTGCTTGTAGCTTCTTGTTTTTTCTCTTTTCTCTTATGATAACTTCTATGGCACTCAAAAATTTCTCTCAGTAGTCAACTTATGCTTCTTCAATTTCTTCTTCGACTTCTTCATATTCTTCTTCGGCTTCTTCATATTATTCTTCAAAGTCTTTTTTATCAGAGTCTTCTACTGCCATGAATATAACTCTTTCTGTCTCACTGTCAGTGACTTCATATTCATCTGATGATGAGATGTCTTCTTTGGTGCACAAGTTTTTCTTGAAAACTTTCTTTGTGGTTCTTTTGCCTTTATATGTTTGTTTTCTTTTTTAGTAACCTTTATCATTTCTCTTTTTCTTATGAGGACATTTGTTTGCAAAATGACCAATACCATCACAATTAAAACAAATTAAAGGAAACTTACCTCTATACCTGTCGTTGGTTCCCTTGTTCAGTCTTTTAACAAAGTTGGCCACTTCTTCATCATCTTCTGAGACGTTACTATTACTGCTATGTTCGTTTTCTTGTTGCTTTCTCTTTTGCTTTGATCTTTTGGATGCTTTGAAGGCTTCTTCTTTTACATCTAGATTTTTCTGTTCAGTTCTCATTTCATATGCTGTGAAGATTCCATGTAGTTCGTTCATGCTTATTGGGTTTAGATCCGCTCTTTCTTCTAGTGCTGATATCTTAGGGTCGAATCTCATAGGAAGAGATCTTAGTACCTTTTGAACAATTACAGATTCTTCGATTTCTTCTCCCAATCCCATGATTTCATTTACTATTTCATCGATTCGTAAGAAGTAGGTTGCAATACTCTCATCTTCCTTCATCTTTAGTTGTTCAAACTGACCTCTATAAGTTTGAAGCTTTGCTGCTTTGACTTTTGAATCTCCTTCATAAATATTTCGAAGTTTGTCCCAAATCTCTTTAGTGGATTTACAATGTGAAACTTTGGTGAATATTGTTTCACCAAGACCATCTAGAAGTGCATTTGTGGCTTTGGAATTACTCTAACTGAGTTTCATTGCTTTGTCATTTGTTGGCGGAACTGTTGGTACTATGTATCCATCTACAATTAATTGCCAAATTTCAAATCCCTGTGCCTATATATATGTCTTCATCCTTATGCTCCAAAATGCATACTTTTGTCCATCAAACTATGGTATTCCATTTTTATACAAGTTGTTTCTCTCCATGATCTACCTTTCAGTGGTTAAACTGATTTCTGAAGGAACCTGCTCTGAAACCAGATTACTGAGAGGGGGGGTGAATCAGTAATAGAGCAATCTAATCCTTTTTAACCATATAGTCCAAGTGTTATATCAATGTAACAGTATCATCCAATAAATGTAGAGTAAATAAGCAATGAACAAATGAACAATCATACACATACACAATACACCAGTGTTTTACGTGGAAACCCAAAGCGAGAGAAAACCACATAATTATTTTTCTTATATGTCTTGAAGAATTACATTCATTGGAAGCACCAAATTCCTTTGTTTTCCAGATGCAACTGGAAGGAGGCTCCAACCCCCTAGTTTCTCAGGATACAACTTGAAGCAAGCTCCAACTCCCCAATTCTCTAGCTACAACCAGAAGGAGGATACAACCCCCCAAGTTCTCCGGATACAACCGAAAGCTGGCTACAACCACCTATCCTTGCCCCATCCAACCGCCCTGATGTAGAGGTAGAATGATGAAACCACTGTCACATTATCACTGTGAGATATACCACTGTACAACTGTATCAACCTGTACCACTGACCTGCATCCAATCTATACAACTTCCTTGTAATCAATTTGTAAATGAATTGAACATGTATGAACAAAAATACAATAGGTACGTGACCTGTAGTGCTACATCACACATATGTATGCACCCTATTTGTTATGCAGCCCGTGTATGTGCGCGACCAAACTGTTATGCAAACTGCGTATGCCTTCTGAAAACTAAGGTTTTCTTTCTTCTGAAAACTTCTGACCCTGTGCAACTTCTTTCACATAGATCTGCAACCTATCACTATATCCAGACTGTAATTGTACCCTTTGCATGCATCCTCATACATAACCTTTACCCAAAGCATATATCTCTCTCTCTATTCATGTGCTATATAGGTGTGTGTAATCATGAACAAGTATAATAACCCTCACATGATCTAGTCATCAAACCCTTTCTGATATTCAAACTCTCAATACATCAACCACTTCACAAATATAATCTCTCAACCATGTACCACAATCCTTTAGCCATATGCCAAGAAATACAAGATGTGCCTCAATAAGAAGTATCAATGATAAATATACCAGCACTGTATTTTTGTAGATCTAACTTATGCAGAAGATCCCATGCAGGCACTAGTCTCTCTAGAGAGAATCCTCAAATCTCCATAACCATTTTTCATGCATACATCAAAATCCAACTATTCATAGAAATAAGACATAACTTTTGAACCAATGGATAGATCTAATGTATCTGAGCACTGTAGACCTTCCTAGGAGCTTGATCTCTAAATCTAGAAACTCTGCATCTTCATCTCTTCAAGTTTCCATGACTTTACCAACATGTACGCACCCTAATACATTTCCATCCCACGTACGTACACACCCTAATACACTATCAACCTGCGTATGCCTCAGTATGTATGCACCCTAATACGCTGTCAGCCTGCATACACCTCAAAAACTAGGGTTTTTAGTATTGTTGTAATTCTGAAACTTTCGTTGTCAACCCTTCGTACTACCTCAGACTTTCGCAACATCATATGTATCAATGAGTTCTTGCAATAAGCCTTACACAACAAAAGATATTCAATGTGTTCAAGTGTGTTTAAATGAGAGAGCCTTGCCTCTTATTTATACTTTCATGTAGCATCCCACTTTCCTTATTTCAGGGAGTTCTCCATTAACTTTATTATTTAAATAATTTCTTTTGCAAACACTTTGACTTTTTGGGGCTTCTAGATGACTCATGAGGGTCCTCCAACTTCACATGGCCATAACTCTCTAACTGTGAGGAGCTATGTGACGTTCCACATACCACCGGAAATGGAATGACAAACACTATACATATAGGATAGTTTCACTAAAAAATTCACTCACCTTCATCTCATTATTCCACAATTAAGCATGTGTTCTCTAACCATACTTCTAGGATAACTCAATCCGCAAAGCCTCTTCCCTTGAGGGATTTCACCATAAGGGGACCACTTTGGAGTTCATCCATTTGCACTTCTTATCAACAATGACAAGACAATAATGAGTCATCTTTTGATTCGGATTTTATGAGCAGAAAAAAATGAATATAGATTATTAAAAGATGCTTAACACAAAATAACATAGATGCAATAAAGATGGTTTTCTATTCAATAAGGAACTAAGATGAAACTGTAAAATGCAGCGAAAAAAAAAAGTTTGTTGGAATGGTGGTGGCTTATCTCTGAGAAGAGATGTGATGGTTGTGCTCATTCACAATAAGGTGGCTACAATGAGGCTCTAAAGGCCTTTTAAAATAAACAGAAATGTCAAAAACCCTAGACATCCAAAAACCTAACCCTAGGAGATGAAGCGCCAAAAGTCATGTGGGCCTCGTTTGGGTAAGTTAGTACATCAACTTCCCGATGTCGTAACTTTTGCATACAATCTCCATTTTAGGCACACGATAGCCCATTGGAAAGGTCTAACCGAGAATACAAATTTTCAACTGGATTACATTAGTGCCTTAGACAATCACCTGGGTCCCAAATCCCCAAAAAACGTCGTTTAGGGCCTCAAAATGACCTCGGAAGTTTGGAACCCAAAAAATTGCCAAGGTGGAAAACTATTTTTTGAGCTAGTGGAATAGGTGGGTGGCCACCGACATCCACTTAGATCAATCCTCCCTCCTTAGGAAGCAATGGTCTCCATTGCGTTGAGTTCCCCCATTAGATGAGGAAATTTCTATTGAATTTGGCCCTGGTTGAGCCACT
>JASDQU010102769.1:165700-178186 GCA_032191745.1 Picea mariana
ACAATGAGTCTCTGAAGGCATTTTTACAATAAACAGGAATGCCAAAATCCCTAGACATCCAAAAACCTAACCCTAGGAGATGAAGCGCCAAAAGTCATGTGGGCCTCGTTTGGGTAAGTTAGTGTATCAACTTCCTGGGGTTGTAACGTTTGCATACGAGATCCGTTTTAAGCGTATGATAGCCTGTTGGAAAGGTATCATCAAGGAGAATCATTTTGGGGGCTCAATCATGCCTTTGTCTATAATTTAGAATCTCTATCTCGAAAAACCTTCATTTAGGCCCTCAAAATGGCCCCGGAAGTTAAAATTGCTAAAAATAGTAGATTGCCAAAATTGCCAGAAAAATGTTTTGAGCCAGTTGGAAAAGGTGGGTAGCCACTGATATCCATATGGATCAATCCTCCCTCCTTAGGAAGCAATGGTTTCCATTGCATTGAGTGCCCGGGGGAGAGGAAAAAGCGTTTGCTGAATCTGAATCTTGGTGAGCTGCTTGCCTTGCTGGAGACGTCGCGCTGCTCAGTTTGTGGAAGGCTATCACAAGCATGTGGCTGGAAGGGTTGGACCTTTTTAACTAGTATGGATACATGAGATTATTTTGTGCAGAAGGAATCTTTACACTTTGCTACAATACCGTCGACCTGCTTCTGTTGGATAGAAAGTGCTTGGGCCGAAGCTGTACTGGTTGCAATATCGTTTTGTTCATATTTTGAACAGATTGTGAAGAAGCTAAATTTTTAGTATGAGATACTACCTTGAGACAGTTTTTAGGTGGAACAGTAGTCGGAACTACCTCTGGTATCCTGTAGAAATGAACCCCCAAAGTAACAATGACACTGTGGGGTTGAGACTCATAAACAATATGGCGCTTCCACATATATGGTTGGCCCAAGAGAACATCACAGATATCCAGTAGGGCAACATCACATAATACCTCATCCTTGAAGGGCTGGATGCCATATGACAATCGACACTACTGGTTGACACGAAGATCTTGTCCTTGGCGAAGCCACCCGATGTTGTATGGCTGTGGGTGTGGTGTTGTCGATAATCCCAACTGTTTGACTACCTCTGTTGAGATGAGGTTATTCTGGCTTCTGCTATCAATAATAAAATGCGATGGGGTCCCCTTCACCCATATCTGTGAATGGAAAAGGCGCTCACCCTCTTTAGGATCTGTTGGCTCTTCTGGTTGAATTGCTACGATCACGACAATAGAAGTGGGGTCTGCATCAATGATCTATCCTTTACCAATATTTTCAGAATCAGATTCTAAATCAGGGTTCGACTCCTTGTATTTGATCTCGGCCACCAATGACTGTTTTGAGTGACATTCATCGGTGTTGTGCCAAGGGATTTTGTGGAAATCACACCATTTTCCGATTTCCTTCTTTCTCTTCCCGTGAACCTTCTTTTCCTGTGGCTTGGACTGGTTTTCACGAGACCTTTGAATGGCTCCACCTCTACGAGACAGACCCTGATTTCTCCACCACCTACCAAATGTTGGGCACGAACTCAGTGGTCGCTAATTTCCATCTTCAAGATGGGTTGTTGTGTCATCTGGGCCATCTTTACGTTCCATCAAGCGAGCGCGAGAAGCTAATTTGGGAATCTCACTACAGTCGGGTGGTAGGACACTTTGGCACCGAAAATACAGTGGAAGTGTTGTAGAAACATTTCTACTAGCCGAAACTTTGACAGGATGTCGGCAAGTATATTAGGGCTTGCACCGCCTGCACTATTTCCAAACCGACCACTAAGAAACATGGCCAATACACCCCTCTTCCTACTCCTGATAGGTCGTGGGAATCCATCTCAATGGACTACATGTTGGGCCTCACATCCACCAAGAGGGGAAATGACTGTGTTTTTTTGGTTTTTGATCGCTTTTCCAAGATGGCGATTCTAGCCGCCTGCAAGAAGAACATCACAGTAGAAGCCACTGCCAATCTCTTATTTGAACGAGTATGGGTACATTTTGGGATCCCACAAACCATTATCTTAGATTATGACAGTCGGTTCCTCAACACATTCTGGTCGAGTCTCTGGTCACTACTGGATACCAAGCTCACCAAATCCACTGCCTTCCACCCCCAGACAGATAGCCAAACTGAGGTCATCAATCAGATGATCATAGATATCCTGCGCATGTACAATTCAAAACACCCTCGTACATGGGATGAGAGTATTCCCTATGTCCACTATAGCAACAATCGAGCCCTGCATATCTCAATTGACCACAACCCCTTTTAGGTGGGGTTGGGATTCCAACCATTGGGCCCCATGGATGTTGCACTACCCCTGGTGACCACCTCGGTTGACTTGTTCCCTGATCCGCCAGAAGATGAGAAAGCCACCTGGTTCATTGAGAGGATCCAACACATCCTCCAAAAGGTTCATGATATTCTACATAAGTCTAATGCCAAGTATAAGCAATGCCATGATCAACATCAGGTGCCACATAAGTTTCAAGTGGGAGACAAAGTTTGGTTTCACTTGCAGAAATAACGCTTTACAGGGCCCCATTGGAAGCTTAGACCACTACGTTATGGGTCGTACACCATCACCAAGGCTGTGGGTGACAATGCTTTTGAGCTCAACATTCCCCCTTTCCTTGGCCTGCACCCAGTCTTCAACGTGGCTCTCCTTTGGCCATATTTCCCACCATTATTGGACACCTCAGAGATAACAAAGCAATTGACACCAATAGAGCTCAACTATGACTACATGCAATAGGAATCCAATGATCAGATTGTGGACATGCAGATCAAGGTCACTCGACAACAAAGGATCCAACTTTATCGAGTGGTCAAAGCAGGGCAACTCCTGCACCAAGGCAAGTGGCTCACCCGGGGCTAAATTCAGTAGAAATTTCCTCATATGATGGGGGAACTCAATGCAATGGAGACCATTTATTCCTAAGGAGGGAGGATTGATCTAGGTGGATATCGGTGGCCACCCACCTTTTCCAACTCACTCAAAACAGTTTTTTGGCAATTTTGGCAATTTACTATTTTTAGCAGTTTTAACTTCTGGGGCCATTTTGAGGGCCTACATGAAGGTTTTTCGGGATCGTGCTTCTGAATGATAGTCGAATTTATGATTGAGCCCCAAAAATGAATCTCCTCGATGATACCTTTCCAACAGGATATCGCGCGCCTAAAACGAAGATCGTATGCAAAAGTTACGACCCTGGGAAGTTGATGTACTGACT
This sequence comes from Picea mariana, assembly GCA_032191745.1. NCBI lineage: Eukaryota > Viridiplantae > Streptophyta > Pinopsida > Pinales > Pinaceae > Picea > Picea mariana. Next base: position 168,912 of record JASDQU010102769.1, read on the forward strand.
TACCCAAATGGAGCCCACATGAATTTTGGTGCTTCATCTCCTAGGGTTAGGTTTTTGGATGTCTAGGGTTTTTGACATTCCTGTTTATTTTAAAAAGGCCTTCAGAGCCTCATTTTAATCATCTTCTTTCGAATGAGCGCAACTGTCACATCTCTTCTCAGAGATAAGCCGCCACCATTCCAACAAGCTTGTTTTCCATTGCATTTTACAGTTTCAGCTTATTTCGTTATTGAATAGAAAACCAATTTTATTGTATATTTGTTATTCTGTGTTAAACATATTTTAATAATCTATATTCATTTCATTTTGCTCAGAAAATCCGGATCACTAGCCAAGATCAACTTTCACCAGTAATATTTGGAAAGAATTGTTTCGAATCCAAGGAACCCAATTGCATCTCAACACCACCTATCATCCCCAAACTGATGAAGAAACAAAAGTTGTCAATAAGTGTTTGGAAACATATTTGCATTGTTTTGCGTCTGACAGACACACTCAATGGGATCATTGGTTACCCCTAGTTGAATGGTGGTACAACACATCTTACCATACCACCACTCGCATGACTCCTTTTGAAGCAGTCTATAGGAAAATACACCATCAGTTCTCTCATACATGCCAGGTGTCTCCAAATTTTAGGAGTTGGACAACAGTATTACAACATGAGCAACCATTCTCCATACCCTCAAAGAAAATTTGGTCCTGTCACACAATCGCATGAAACAACATGCAGATCATGGTCATTCTGAATGTCAATTCACTGAAGGGGACCAGGTGTTTCTTCATCTGCAACCTTATAAGAAAACTTGACTCAAAGATGAACAATGTCATAAAGTTACCCCAAAATTTTATGGTCCTTATACTATTCTCAAGCAAGTGGGGTCAATGGCCTACCAGTTAGTTCTTTCCATTTATTCCAATCTTCATCCTGTTTTTCATGTCTCATGCTTAAAGAAAGTGATTGGAACTAAGTTCCAGACTCAAACCAATCTCTCTAGGTTGAATGAAGAAGGTTCCATTTGGTTTCATCCCCAAGCAGCCTTGGACCAATGTGAGTTTCATCTCCGTCAATGAATCATCAAGGAAGTATTAGTTCAGTGGAAGGATACAACTCTAGAAGATGCCACCTGGGATCCAACTACCATTCTGCAACAATTTCCTTATCTCCAACCTTGAGGACAAGGCTATTCTTCAAGGGGGAGGGCATGTAAGGGATCAAAACCTCGCTAACCCCTCACGTAGGTAGAATAATATATTTTCCATGTAATAAAAGCTGACATTAGTTAATAAGACATATTTAATAATGTGAACAAGTCTAATGTAAGAATACTTAATAAAAGCTTCTACTTCCAGAAATATCTTCCTCTAGAATGTTCTTTAGAAGGTAGAATTAGTATAAATAGGAGTAGAAGACATGATAAAGTCTTGTATTGAGAATTATTGTAATAGAGTTCTGCTCTGCTAGAGGTTTCCCCCTCGAAGAAGCAAGTGAACTTGGCTTTCTATCAATAAATGTATCATTTTTGGTGGTATTTGCTGCAATATTTCTATTTCTGCATAATTTTAATACATTTGGTACCTTACATCTTATGTTTGCAGTATTTAATGTATTTTTAATATGGTGGTTGTAGATGGTTGTTAACTTTTCATATCCAACATAATTATAAATGAAGAAAAAAAACATAATTTGCCATTATAGATACCCATAATAAAATGACACATCCACAATATAAATGTCTAAACAAATCATTTACAAATCAGTCTTCATTTCCATCACCTTGGTTATCTTCCTTGCTTGGCATTGTAACATTGTTGTTCTCAAAATTTTTTCTAGATGTCAAATCATGTATCAGTATGAACGACCAATCCCCATCCAACACATCTGGGCAAAAAAACACTTGGTTGCAATGTTTAGGGAAAACATAAGTCTCCTTACTTTCAACCCACATTTTTTTAGAGTTAATACATATTATCCCACTATCATGATCTTCCTTTACATTTCTATTGTTGAAGGTATCCCACCACTTGCAACAAAAAATAACACATTGAAACAATGAGAAGTCCACTTGCATTATCTCTTGTATCTTTCTGATGTAAACTAACTTCCCATCTATTAGGTTTTGATCATGGTGGCTAGCATGACTAGATTGGTCGAACTCCACCTCCACTCCACAATCTTGTGTGATGTGTCCACCATCAACATACTTAGTGCGAAAATGATGTCCATATTCCCACATAGATGGGAATAAATGCACCTGTAAAAATGTGAACAAAGGACGGTGTCAGATGTCTAATAATCGAAGCATTAATAAAAACATAATACGCGTTACAATTAAAATGTGCAATATTATAAATAGAATGTGGTATTCAGAGAGGTTATTACAGAGTTGTTGCAACCAATCCCTATGTTTAGTACATCCAGATATTCTCCACGTGGGTTACGACCAAACACCACATATTTCTCCTGTATTTGGTCAACCACCCAATTGTTGGTACATATTTTTGGCATATTTTCTTTGAAATGATCAAGATAATACATGCTTCTACCATTCAACCATCTGAATGCTTTCCTGTCACTGTCCCATTTCTTTATTTTCTCTTCATACAACACGACCCATGGTCACATTGCCTCTGCATTGTAAATAATGAATTTATTGATGGCATCAATTTCTAAATTCGCTGTTGTATACAAAAATTCAAAGCGAATAACATGCGATCAAATATATATTATCAAATTAAAGAATGAATTTATTGATGGTATCAATTTCTAAATTCATTTATGTATACAAGAATTCAAAACGAATAACATGGGATGAAATATATATTATCAAATTCAATGTAAACAATTTCTTTGTACTAAATTGACAAAATATAATTGACGTATTCTTTATCAAGCGCCTTTTCTTATTCGTTTGGAGTAGCTTCCCTTCCCTTTTGTCCTCATCTTGATGGTATCCCCAAACTACTGCCCCTGTTTTGTCGTCAATTTGTTTAATGTACTCACTGGCATAATAGAATGACTCATATACTATGTACCCCTCTGCCATAGAGCCCACTAGTTTTTCTTTTTGTCAAACAAACCCCTTCAATTTTTTCATGTACCTCTCTAAGAAGAACATCCAACGACATGAGAGAACCCCATATAATTCAACCTCATAAGGTAGGTGAATTAGAATATGGACTTACAAGTCCATAAAACTCATGGGAAATTCCTTCTCAAACATACAAACAATATCAACTATCTCTCAACACCACCGTGGAATCCTAGCCATATGAATCTCCCTTGATGTGATCCAATGTACAAATGCAAATAATTTCAATATGGCATGTCATAGGTCCTGGGGGAAGTCGTGGTTCACAAAACCACACATGAGCAAAGGATAATGACACCACAAAATAGATACACACATAATTAATTTCCATAAAATTGTGAGTGCATATCATAGTTTTACTAATGTTAGTATAGAAGAAGAATCATGTATTCGACATACATACCCTTAGAAGGTTGAAATGGTCATGTCATTTTAACCTAGACAAATTCTCTTCTACCATAAAACAATGTCGTAGAGTCAACCCATATAAATAAGGTGCCTTCACACCCAATATAACATCCTTCACCATAGAAAGATCATCTTTCTTAAAAATCCATGGGACATCACCTTATTTAAAAGACCTAGAGGGACCAACCTCTCCTCTAGTTTCTTTTCTTGGCCAATGTCTCTTTTTAGTATTTGAAGCAATAAGATCCCTCCTAACAACCAATGTATCGGTTTTATTCCATGATATGTGCCTCGATAAAGAAGATGAAACATTTTTTAATATATGCACGGGATCTAGAAAGTGGCCATTCTTAATATCCTCCCAATATGGACGTTCATAAAATACATATTTCCTTTTCATCCCAATGAGCATTTTCTCAACATAGGTGTCAAAAAATTCAGGATCATCGAACATAGGTTCCCCATTTGAATCAAACAATTCTATCATTTCCTTATTCTTCTCTGTGTCATATACCCCAATCCAATCTGTCGATGTCATTATTTCAGGTCTTCGGGTTCTCTCTGGTTTACCATTGAAATTATATTAAACTCTTCTATAAGGGTGGTATTTTGGGAGAAATACCCTCGAACAATCGTACACAGAATTTCATAGGTGGTTGGACCACCTAGCCTTTATGGAAGGTCCACAACATTTACATCCATTCTCTTCACTTGTCTTCTACCCAAGACTATAATATCCAACATAAGATGTTCATTCTTCATGGAAAACCATGGGGGGATATTGTTATTGATCACTACCATTGGCCAAACAAAATAGTTGGTGTTTTGGAGGGAATACAGGTTAAATCCATCCATAACTATGTTCAATCGTAGGCTCTGTACTTCATCCTTGAATTTATTGGGCCATGTATCCTCTATATGCTTCATGACTATTGAATATGTTGGGATTCACATAACTCCTGGCTCAGTTCTATGTGAGGCATGCCATCCCTACAACACGGCGGATTGTTTGCAACAAAAGAGCCTTTGAATTCTTGGAATTATAGTCATGTGCCTCAATATCTTATGAGGAGGACCATGTGCCTTACCCTTTTTTATTTTTATTTATGGTACTTGTCATGCCCACATTCTGGACATATCTCTTTGTCCGCATATTCATTTATGTACATAATACAATCATTCATACATGCGTGGTATAATATGTACTCAACACCCAATATTTTTAGCATTTGATTTGCCTCTATGCAACTATCGGGCAAGACGTTATCACTCGGAAGTACCTTATATTTGAGTAACTTGCAATTAGTGAGTAATAGAAATGTACACTATCATTAAGGATGAATAAAATAAACCCTTTTCTTCCTTCATTGTGTGACAAGATCCCTTAAAAATTTAGGGGACTTAATGGTTAGTTACCTCAAAAGTGTCGAGAAACACGCGTTTGACATACCATACATTTCTTTCAAGTTGTGCAATAACATTGTTGTCCCTAGCAAGGTAGACCTTGCAAACCCTTGTACTTGATCAAATATAGGGGTGGTGGAAGCAAATTTCAGGCTTTCGAAGAAGGTATCTACAACATTAACATCATCCCTTAGTTCATTTTGTTGGAATGCATCTAACAACATTCCTACCATGGCTTGGGTATCCCACAAGAAATCATCCATACAAACATCTATATCATTGCCTTCATCCCCAACATGTGAAGAATTAGTGTTATTGTCGAGGTTTTGAATTGGTGACTCATGACGTAGTGGGAATTGAATGGGTGGTTGTTTCAACCATTCTCAGTATGTTTCCTCTTTGATACATTTTCGTTTAGCATCAAGCTCATGACTTGACATCGTAGTGCGGTGCAACAGAAGACGATGGACAAGTCACTCGTCATCAAAATCTTGATTGTAAAAAATATTGAACATTACATCAATAATATTAGTAACACATACATTTAATTTGTTCAAACATTATACCAAACACTTATTAGAAGCATGGACACTTTTTTCTTAATAATAAACATGAAACCAACCACTTTATAAAACAAATGTCGAATTAAGCAATAAATTTACATTAATTCCATTGAAAATCCAAAAATACAATTACTTAATCATTTTTTTCTCACACCCGACGAGTTGTCTACATAAAAGAGATCCAATTCATGGTGTAATACCATTGACCCAGACTGGTTGCTGGAAGATAGCATGTTAGGATTGGTAGGGTCAAACAATTGTCCATTTTCATCAAACATCTACTTGTGATATCTTTCTTTTGATAAGGTCTTACAAAATTTTGGGACTAGGAGAATATCTTAAGCATTTGAACTCGATCCTAAATCTTGATCCTGCAAAATTTAATGAACAATTATTTAACTACACATGCATACTTAACATAAATTTAATGAGATAAATGAATTATCAATAAAATCTAGACGTACTGCAATCAACGTGAGAGAACTTGACGGACTTCCAAAGATACAAAATGAGCTGGAATCTAAAGAATTGGCCATTTGATATTATAATTCCCTTTTTCTTGCATTTGAGCCAAAACCGTCATCTTCGGAAGCATAGAAAATCTAACTTCAAAAATAATTTTGAATAACTTTTATAACTTAACAATGTGCTTCATCGTATAAAGACATGCCAATGCATATGGATAAACAAAGCACATCGGTGTGTTTAATTGAGAGAAGCACCAAATACTAACCTTTGTGTTGGGATTTGGTGAAAATGAATTCCTCTAATGATGGATTTGGATCCTATTATTTTGCGTTGGTTACAACCAAATAGACCAAGTTAGAATATGGATAGGGATTGCATTTAATAAACAATTTCTTGTAAATGTATATAAATACATGTAAGCCCGTAGAGGCAAATGAGAGAGAGAGACAAAGTGAGAACTTGCAAGTCTGCTGTAATGTCCATGATCTGAATAATAAGACAACCGATGCATTTGCTTGGTGGACGTAGTCCAACGTTTGGGTGAACTACGTGAAATCCCTGTGTTTCTTATTTGTGTGATTGTTAATTATCATATGTGAATTGTGTTTTTTGCATTTTCAATTCTAACAAGTGGTATCAGAGCTGGTTGGAGGAGCATCAAATTCTCGGAGAGCCGCAGGAGTGAAATATGTGTGAGGTGTGTCGAGTTCAACATCACCGCAGGTCCCTCCTCTCGAAGGGTGCGACGTCATACTAGTCAAACTTCACGTGCATTGGAAAGTCTGGAATCGCCACAGTCCAATTGTGTGGTACAGTGCGACGACTCTTTAAGATCGCCGCACTCTAGGTGTATCGAGAGGTGCGGTGAAGACTCCTTAAAATAAAAATTGGTATGAATTTTTTCCTTCTCAAAAATTAAAGGTATGTTTTTATGAAAGTGGAAAGGCATGGTTTATTATTATATTTTGGAATTAAATATAATATAAAGGTGGAGGATAAAATATAGTATTTTAAAGGAGTATTTTTTTATGTGAGGTGGATCTCACGTGGATGTTGAAGAAGATATAAAAGGTTTTATGGAATATATAAACTTTTTATTATTTTTAAACCTTTTTTGTTAAGGATCCACATTTAACGTTAACTTTTTATTCCTCCACATTTTAAAAGGGTTTTATAAGCAGTGGATATTAAGAGTTTTTTGTGCTAATGGCTAAGATGCAGAGTTCAAAGTTTGAAGTTGAAAAGTTCAGTGGTAAAAGAAACTTTGAGCTCTGGAAGCTCAAGATGTGGCATTTACTGGTGCAACAAGGGTTGCAAAAAGCATTGGCAGGCAAGTCAAAGAAACCAACAACCATGATGAATGAGGAATGTGAAGATCTGGATGCAAAATCTCTTAGTACCATTCGTTTATGTATGGCGGATGATGTTCTGTTTAATATCATAGGAGAGGATACAACATCAGGCTTATGGAGCAAGTTGGAAATTCTATATATGACGAAGTCCTTAACGAGCATAATCTACTTGAAGAGACAGTTATACAGTTTGCGGATGAAAGAAGGTACAAAAGTTGCTGACCATTTAAATACCTTCAATACCCTTATAGTTCAATTGACTAGTATGGAAGTTAAATTCAAAGATGAAGATAAGGCTATTACACTATTGTGTTCATTGCTTGAGTCTTGGGATAATATAGTCACCTCTATTAGCTTTATCTCAGCAAATGTTTTAGATTATGACTCTGTTGTGGGAGCTTTGTTGGCTGAGGAGATGAGGAAAAAATTTAGTAAAGAAACCTCAACTTCAGAGGCGATGCTGGTTAGAGGTCGAACTAAAGAGCAGAATGTGAGAATTTTTTTCTCGATCTAAGTCAATAAAAAGAAAGGGTAAAGCAAAATGATGGTACTGTGGCAAAACAAGACATCTCAAGAAAGATTGCTGGAAGAGAAAGGAATTTGAGAAAAAATATACGAAGGAAACAAATTTGGCTGTAACAAATTCAAGTATGACTGATCAAGTTTTATCTGTTTCTAATAATTTACAATATCAAGAAGAATGGTAGTTATATTAAGGTGCCCCCCACCAGATGTGCCCACATAGAAATTGGTTCATTTCTTACCAATTTGTTGATGAGGGTGTGGTGTTTATGGGAAATGACATTCCCTGTAAAACTGTTGGGGTTGGCAGTATTAGAATTGGGATGTTCGATGGTATTGTTAGGGAACTAATGGATGTTAGATATGTACCTGATCTTAAATCAAATTTGATTTCATTGGGAGTGTTGGATTCTTGTGGATATAAGTATACATGTCAAGGTGGAGCACTCACATTGTCGAAAGGTAATTTAGTAGTGATGAATGTAACAAAGGTTGATAATCTTTATAATATGGAAGGGAGTAATGAAGTGGCATATGAAGTGACAGATGTATCTTCTTGTTTATGGCAGAAGCATCAAGGTCATAAGAGCAATAAATAATTGTAGGTATTGGTAACCAATAAATCATTTCCAGACTTAAAATCTTTGTTTCTGAATTCCTGCTTGTTTTATATCTCTGCAAGTTATGATGGTGGTATAAAGAGATTTTGTGTGTGGGATCCTACTTCTCACAAGGTCATCATTGAAAGATATATAGTATGTATGGAACAACCAAAAGGGTTGATTCAATATCGCAACGGTAAATTTGTTTGCATGCTAGAAAATTCATTGTATGGCCTATTGGTACTCAGGCAAATATACAAGAGGTTTGAATCCTTCATACTGAGTCAGATTTTTTCAAAGGGTAGGAATGACTATATAGTTTATAGTAAATTCACAATCTTGATGTTATTTGCTAATGATATCCTCGATGCAAGCCGAAGCATGGATAAAATCAGTAAGAAAATGACTCAGGTGGACAAGACAATTCAGATGAGGGATCAAGGAGAAACAAAACAAATTATGGGCATGAAAGTACACAGAGATGGTAATGGTAAGATGTGGTTTGAGTTCAGTATGAATGTTGTAAAACCAGTCTTTATCCCTCTTTCTTTCCATTATAATTTTTCTTCAAGCATAGGGCCTACCTATAAATAAGAAAATGTTATGTCTCATGTAATTTCAGTAGGAGGTCTGTTGTATGTGATGAAATGGTTAAGACTAGATGTTTCACATGCTAATGATGTTTTCAGATACGTGACAGATTCAGGTGTTGTAGTGAAATAGGTGCTTCATCGTTTGAGAAGCACAAATGTCACCTATAATGATTACACTGAGATAGTATGTGACAATTGTAATGTATATTTTATAGGTGTTTTGGATAGAAGGAGATCTATCACTAAATATGTTTCACAACACAGTTATGGA
>JASDQU010102769.1:181613-197356 GCA_032191745.1 Picea mariana
TTCAAGGGTTGACATCAATGACAACCAACCTTAATCAACAAAGGGTTGATCACAAACTTTGTGAGTATTTAAGTTTTTGGCCTTTCTTAAGATTTAATGTTTGTTGTGATCTTTATATTTAAATAATTAATTTACACTTGTCCATGGATGTCTTCTAATAGGTGATAAGATACAAAAAGGAGCCAACCCATGAATTAATAAGCATAATGTTAAGTATAGATTGTGAGTATATGTTGAAGTATGAAAGTTCAATTCAACAATTTGTAAGTAGCGATGTTGTTTAACTTCCCTTGTTTTATAATTAATGAAACACCATGAAAAAATTATATTAGTTATATTGATTATGCTTTTTCACGTGGTATTAAACATGTGGAAACAAAGTATGGAATGTAGCCAATAGAGGAGATTGTGAGAGAATGAATGAAACATGGCTTCGAAAGAATGTGTATTGTTTATGAAAGACTTGGTGCTAAGGTATGTTTTTTGATTTACACAATCATGTATATTCTACTATATATATAAGTGTAGATACACTTATTATAATTTATTTCTATGTTTGTAGATGGAAGATGAAGGGGCGGAACATAAAAAAACAAGCTGATCAAGAAAACATTAGGTTAAATAACCAAAGTACAATATTGCCTACAAATGATGAATAAGTGAGGAATGCACACAAATCGAGTGATGACAACAGTTCAACTGATGAATGCCAATCAATATAATTGAACGTTACTGCAAGTTGTATGTTTTGGAATATTTGTCTCTGAAAATTAGATATTTTGTTTAATGTACTCGACATATTATCCCAATTACATGAGTACATGTTACCAATAAGTTTAACAATTATATATTGGTTTCAATTTGATTATTGTGGACCTTTACATTGTCCATTTTTGTATGACAATGGGTATCTTATTCATATATAATAAAATGGGTTTCTTATTTTATTTCGTTGATGAATGTTGTATAATGTTGCATTGCTAAATAATTGATATGTGGATGATTTACATTGTTACAAATAACACAAGTGTAATTCGTTGGATAACACAATAATGGAATCATTATATCAAAATACAATAATAAAAATATAAAACGTTATTATTATAAAAAATATTTGATTTTGAAATGATTAATTGAAAATTTATTAATTTTTTTTAATTAAAATATATAAATATTAGTTCACTTTATTCTTATGAACTCACTAGATGGTGCACACCACAATATAAAAATCGGTACGTTTTGAGGAGTCATATGCAACGGTGCACATTAATTATAATAATGCATCGGTACAAACCATTGAGAAAAAAAACTTATCTGTACACGCATAAGGTAAAATAATATTTATTGTTTCAAAATTGTATGGTGCTCATGTTTATAATATACATTGGGGCACTAAATATAATGTATGCACTGGTGCATTACATTTATTATATGCACGAGGAATCTAAATATAATATATGCAGTCGTGCTTTTAATATAATATATGCACTATTGCTTAGTAAAAATAATGGCGTTGACATCTCAGCTCGAATATTTGAAATTTCACTATGTTTTGGTGCACATGGTAAAACAAACATTGGTACATACCAATTATAAATGCACCGGGGAACACACTATATTAAACGCACTGGGGCTTAAGATAATGTAAACGCACTAGTGTGCATTATAACTTGAATGCACCAGGACGTACAAAAATTAAAAAGCATCGATGCATAGAAATTATAAGAGCATTGGTGCTCTACATACAATGAAAAAGGCGATACCAATGCACTATAATTATAAATGCACTGGTCCATTTGTATTATATTAACGCATCGGGGTGGGTTTGTAAATAGCGCACCAGTGCGTTTTGACAATAAAAGAACTGAGAAAAAAACATCTGCTACAACCTCTRCCCGCCTAATGGTTTTAGTTATATGGAACATTCGTTAAAACCTCCGCAGTCAATGGAGGAGGTTGTAGTGGAGTTTTTTTTGAAAATTTTTCCAAATTTTGTAACACTAAAAACCTCTGCAAAAACCTCCAACAGAAGGTGTTCTCTTTATAGTGACYATGGAACAAATACAATGCTAAAGAATGGACCCCTTCTCCTCCTAGCGACCCRATATTTAACATAGCCCGATAGCCATCTAGGGTTAGGGTTTTTGCATCATCAACCCTCAATTAGTGAGAAGGTTTGGACCTTCTATAATCTTCTTGAAATTCCATTCGTGGCTAGCTCTACATGTGTGATTAATGGGGGCTGATGTAGAATCCACTCATACCATGGTGGTTAACAAGGTAGGTCAACTTGGGGGAGGCATAACTTTCACATATGAGCTCCAATTGAGGTGATTTTCTCATTGTTGGAAATGTAGTAGTGTGTAGATAAACATCAAGACTATGTGCAAATTTTTTGGGGCGTTGTAACCCAAAAAATTGTCTTTTAATGCCTAAAAATGGCTTTGAAGGTTTTGGACCCTAATTTGCCAAATTGGGACTTGCCACTAAAATGGCCTTGCAAGTCAATTTCTCTAATTTTTCAACCTATAAAGTACCAAAATAGATGGAAAATTATATGATGATTCAATCCGGATCAAATAAAGGGATTATGATATCACAAGAAGGGAAGAGCAAAGGGGGTTGTTGGGAAAATTGACATTGTCATTGTCCTTTGGAAGTACTTCCCTTTCTTGTCCATGCTTTCTTACAATTTGTCTCATCATTCTTTGACTAGTGGGTGTGGACTAAATAAAAGTGCCATATCTATCACATCCTTTAGAAGAGAGAGGGGTTTGATGCAAGAAAAGGTATTTGATTGTCTTTTCTATGTATTCTATCATTATTCATAGGACACCATTCATGGGCAGGGGGGAGAGACAAGCTCCCATGTTATGTGGATGTTTCCTCCTTGGTTTTCATGGTCATTATGGCTATTATGGTAATGGTTTTCCCATGTGATTGTGGCTCGTAAGAGCCCATATAAGATTGGGAAGTGTGCTACTGAAAATGTAGAAGAAAAGGGGATGGCTAGAGAGGGATACCATGCATGGAATGTCCATAGTAGTTGAGAAAATACTTTCATACCCGCAACTTTGTTATTTCTACTCATTTACTATCTTGAGGCTAATCATTTTCTATCCAAAGTTATTACTAGAAGGTAGATAGTAGATTGCTCTCTTTCTACACACATTGAAGAGCACTAAAAGGGAAGAATACTTTGAGGGACTGTTGAGAAAAGAAACACTGGGTCTTCCTTATGTTGTGTGGGGCAGTGGAAGAGAGTCCATGGCTGGTCTAATTGCTAGGAGAGGGTCTGGAGAGATTTTTAGTGAGAATACTAGTTTGTCGCAAGAGTAATGGGTTGGGTTGAGTGATGTTAGAGACCTTTAGGAGATGTTGGAATTACTAAGACAACTGAGAGGGGGGGTGAATCAGTTGTTACTGTGCTTAAACAATTTTATGCCTATTAAAATATTATTAACCTTCTTCAAGTGATCATCAAGATTATGCAAGACATGAACATCAAAAAAAACAAACATCAATCACACATATGATATACACAGAGACATATATTTCATGAGGAAACCCATAAAGGGAGAAAACCTCTTCTTGCTCGAATGATAGGCAGTCTTTTAAGTTCTGTACATCATATTTCTTTGAGCACCAACTCAAAATGAGGCTACAACCTCTTCTTTAACAAGTTGCAACTTGTTGAGAGCACCAACTCTCTGGTTTCTCTAGCACCCACTAGAAGGAAGCACCAACTCCCTAAGTGTTCCAGCACCAACTTCCAGTCACACAGGCACCAACCTATATAACAGAGAACAATGGTTCTCCCTTGCACCACCCCACCACCCTGGTTTTTTCTGGCTGCAACCAGATGAAAGATACAACTTGCTATGTTCAAGCACCCACTTGAAACTCTAAGGACAACAGTCCTCCCTAGCACCACCCTACCACCCTAAAATATAAATCTTTGCTTTCTGAAAGTTATTACAGTGATATAATATTCATAAATGGCTTACCAGTCTCATCATTGTTTTTCTACACTGCTCTGCTCTGATGCATCAGTGTCTTGCTACTGCTCACATCTTCTTACACACACCCTGTGCAGCTTCTCGTCAACCTTTCATGCTCTGTGCTACCTCTTCATTCTTTTTCTTTTGTGCTCTGCTCTTTTTCTTCCTCCCCCCAACACATCTTTGTTCAGCTTCTCTTCAGCATTTTATGCTCTGTGCTTCCTCTGCATTCTATATACTACGTCTATGATATCCACTACAGGTCCTACACTGCTTCTCCTCCTACACACATGCATAACATCGAAAAAAAAACACTCTATACTCTTTGTTCTACATGTCTTTCTCACATCGAGTCCTTTGCCTGATCATCATTCGAACTCTTCATCTTCCCTGGTAGTTATGTTGTCTCTATTCATCATTAGTGGTCATTATCCAAAGATTGTTTGGCTTCTCTGGCAGTCGCAACTCTTTTTCTTCTCTGTCAGTTATAGCTAGTCAATTGTGGCTTCTTTGGCTTCTAAGCCCCTTCCTTCACGTGACCATCGGCGGTGACCATACACCTAACCAATAGGCACTTCATGACTCACGACTTCGGGAATCTTAGTATAAGATAACTCCATTCTCCCAACTCCCTATATCTGAAGTGGAGCCTAGAGACATGCTAGCTCCTCCCTTAACCTTCGCTGATGTGACCATGGATGTGACCAAACGCCTATTCAAAAGGCGCTTCCCAATCTCGATATAGTGAGTGATAGCTCTATTTCTCTATATGACCTTGGGAGATGATCTCATGTGACAATGTGATTGTGGGCACATCCAAAGGTGGTTTGAATATAACTACTTTTTTCCCCGCAATTTACCTCGAGCCTCCACATGTCCTTTCTCCAAAACTATGGTTTCGATTGCGGCCAACCTTCAACTTTTTAAAGTTTGTGCATATTCAACCCCCACAATGCGATGGGACCGTTGATCTCATGATCTTGACGATGCTCCTGAACGGACGTTTCAAATTTGTTCTTTCACGATCTACGGATCATATCTAACCTTCCTAAATCAACAACTATGATTTATTTCGTGATTCTAGCTTCGGGAGTTTCAAATCTCAAACATTTCTTTCTTCCGTATGCCAATCTTCTGGAGTCGATGATTAGTGGACACCTGTCCTTCTCAATCGACGGCTCTTCTCTACTTCAGGAATTTTGACCTTTCAACCAGATCAATGGTTCTGTGGCCCCTTTCTCGATCAACGATTGAGATCTCTTTCGAGTCTCTAGACTTCTGAAATCTCAAGTCTCAAACTTTACTTTCCCTCGAAGTGTAAGGATTACTACCATGTGTCCTTGCTGACATGGTCTGCCACATGTCCTTGCTGACGTCGTCTGCCACATTTCCTTTTTGAGGTGGTTGGTTGACATGGGTTAGACGTGTAGGTAGTGTAGTGGAGTGTGACAAGTAGCGAGTAGTGGAGTGTGACGTCGGAGCATGGCGGTGGTATGTAAGAGTGGTTTGGTGGTTTGCTCGGAGGGGGGCTTAGGCAGTAAGTGGTAATGAGCGAAGGGGGTCCGAGAAGATAGGAAGGTGACATGTATGAGGGTCCCACATGGTAAATACCACCAACTCGAACCCCCTCCCCCCATGGTTAAAGGTAAAAAGGTCGGGGGGGTCCGATATGCCCTGTTGACCGTAGATATGAGTGCCCAATTGTTAGTCGCTGAGATTAGCACGCCCCTCTTCTAACTTATCCTATCCTTCCACTTTAGAATGATCTGATGGCTGAAATTTACTTTGGATGATCTGACGATCGAGGATTTATTTCAAATCTCTGGATCTCCAGACTTCGGGGATTTCAAATCTCAAACTGACGTTCTGGATCAGAGGGCCCAGATTCACTTCGGACAATCTGACGCTTGAGATATTCTTCGGACGATCTGATGACTGAGATTTACTTCGGATGATCCGACAGTCGAGAATGTATTTCTGCTCTCCGACTCTCTGGGCTTCGGGGATTTCAAATCTCAAACTGAATTATTGAAATGAGATTTTTCCGGAGAGTAACCTCCTCACATCTTTAGACCCTAAACGAATGATGTTTGTTGGATCAATATCTTAGATCAACAGCTTGATCTGTCTTTGATGCATCTTTTCTTTGGATTAAATCCAACAGCTCTCCATCTTTTCTTATCCTATCCTTCCATTTAATTTGATTTGACGACTGATGGAAATTCGGGTGATCGAGATCTCAGACTCAGCCCTTGCTTATGCAGTCCTTCAACTTAAATCAATCCGACGTCTAATGAAAATTTGGATGATTAGGATCTCATATCCTTTAGCTTATCATGTCCTTCCACTCAAAAATGATCCAACGATTGTTGTTGCTCTTCCTCCTGAGTTTTTGATCTATCTAACTTAGAAGATTTTCTAAGTGTTCAAGGATCTCGACCTTTGCTCCTCCTCGTCTGCACTTCTTGAAAAATCTATCTCTTCTGAGATTTCTCATCTTATGTTCTCTTGAGGTTTGGTTCGTTGTTGTTCTTTCCATAAATGAGAAGCACACTCTTCCCGTAAAACATGCCAACAATCTCCCCCTTTGGCATTGATGGCAACCCTGAAAGGATGCACTATCCTTCTTAGACCTCCAACTGTAGCATACAAACAACACCTTTTTCTACCCCTTTGACATCAATGTCAAAGAAAAAAGAGAGTGACTCTATGATCCCCTTGAGAAGATATATTAGGAGCACTCTCCCTCTGATCAGATAGACTATTTATCTTGATAACGGGGTTACGCCCAACTTCTGGCATAGATACTCAAACTGAGCTTTTGCAAGAGGTTTAATGAATATATCAACAATTTGATCTTTGGATTGAATATAACGCAAAGAAACAATAGTGTTAGTCACTTGTTCCCTCAAGAAGTGATACTTGATGGGTATATGCTTGGTCTTGGAGTGAAATACAAGATTCTTTGACACATTAATTGCACTAGTATTATCAAAATGAATTGGGATCGATGCAGTATATTTTACCTCCAAGTCTGCAATTGTCTGAATCATCCACAATATTTGGGTATAGCAAGTGGAAGCTGCAATGTATTCATCTTCTGTAGTCAATAAGGAAATGGAACCTTTCTTCTTGCTCAACCATGCTACAAGAGAATCTCCTAAGAAGAATGCACCTCCACTCGTGATTTTCCTTTCATCCATGCAGTTAGCCCAATCAACATCTGAATAGGCTGATAATTGAAAATTCTGATTCCTAGGATACCATAGGCCATAGTTCATMTTTCCTTTCAAATATTTGAATATTCTTTTGACAGTTATCAAATGACTCTGTTTAGGTGCAGATTGATACCTTCCTACCATTCCAACATCATGCACTATGTCTGGATGAGATGTTTTTATGTACAAYAGGTTGTCTATCATAGACCTATATGAACTCTGATCAACATCAGGTGAGTCATCATCCTTTCGTACCTTGCATCCAGTGACCATAGGTGTGCTCACAGGTGTAGAATCTTCCATTTGAAACCTTTTCAATATTTGTCTTAGATATTTCTCCTAAGAAAGAAATATTCCTTCAGACCTCTAAGTAATTTGCAGACCAAGAAAAAATGACAGTTCCCCTATCATAGACATTTCAAATTCAGACTTCATGGCATAAGAAAACCATTGTACCAATGAAGCATTATTACTTTTGAAGATGATGTCATCTACATAGACCAACACAATGAGTGAATCATTATCCTCTGTTTTGATATATAGATTGTTGTCAATTGTTCCTCTCTTAAACCCTTTGTCTTGAAGATACTTATCCAGTCTATAGTACTAGGCACGAGGAGCTTGTTTCAACCCATATAAGGATTTATTCAACTTGCAGACAAAGTCAGGGTTATCTGATAGTTGGAAACCTTCTAGTTGTTCCATATAGACTTCTTCTTTTAGATCTACATTTATAAAATATGACTTGACATCCATTTGATAGAATTTAAACTTCTTATGACAAGCATAGGCAAGAAACATTCTAATAGCTTATAATCTTGCTACGGGCGCAAATGTTTCATCAAAATCCAGTCCTTCTATTTGAGCATAACCTTTGCATACCAATCTAGCTTTATTTCTTACAATATTTCCTTGCTCATTCATTTTATTCTTAAACACCCATTTGGAGCCAATTACATTCTTATCTCTAGGTCTAGGAACAGGCTCCCAAGTATTGTTCTTCTCAATCTGATCCAGTTCCTCATTCATTGATTTTAACCAATTTACATATTTACTGGCTTCATTAAAGTTCTTGGGTTCCACCATGGATATGAGGGCTATATGTGATTGATCGACGTCTTTGATTATCCTTCTCCTGGTTTGTACACCTTTGTCTTTCTCACCAATTATCTGACTTGCAGGATGATTCTTTTGAGTAATTCTGGAGGAAGGATTTGATGTTGTCTGTTGATTTGAGTTTGCCTGAGTATTTGTATCTTCATCTGACTCATAGTCTTGTTTTTCTGATTCTTGGATCTGTTCATCTTCAACTTCAACTATATCCTCTCTTGTTGATTCAATATTTCTCACCGCTCTTATTGGGATTCCTTCATCAATTTTTATGTCAATGCAATCAACCAATTTATGCAACCTCTTAGTATAGCATCTGTATCCTTTACTGTTTGTAGCATACCATAAGAAGATTCCTTCATCAGCCTTGTCATCATACTTGCCAAGGTTTTCATTATTATTCTTTATGTAACACTTACTCCCAAAGACTTTGAAGTGTTTGATTGAAGCAAGTCTTCCATACCACAGTTCATAAGGTGTCTTGTCACTATGTGGTCTGAGGTGAGTTTTGTTAAGAATATGGATTGATGTGTGTATTGATTCTACCCAGTAGGTTTTACCAATGTTCTTTTCATTCATCATTGACCTGGCCATTTGTTGAACTGTTCTATTTTGCCTCTCAACTACTCCATTTTTCTATGGAGTTCCTGGGATTGTGTATTCTCTCTTGATCCCATGTTTATCATAGAATTTCTTGAAATCACTTCACATAAATTCTCCTCCTCTGTTTGATCTTACAACCTTTAATTTGTTGTCTGTTTGATTCTCAGTTAAAGCCTTAAATATTTTAAATTTATCAAACGATTCATCTTTTTCTTTGAGAAAAGAAACCTAAGTGAGCCTAGAGTAATCATCAATGATTAGCATGAAGTAATTTTCCATTCCTGTGCCTTCCTGTCTTGATGGTCCAAACAAATCCATATGAACTAATTGGAGTGGTTTCTCTGTTGAAGTAGAGCTCTTGGATTTAAATTTTCCTGTTTATCTTTCCTACTTAGCAAGGTTTACACACATAATCTTGTGGCTTTGATATTCTTGGAAGATCTTTTACTGCCTCAAGATTTTTTAGCTTGATTAAGTGGTCAAAGTTTAGATGTCCAAGCCTCTTATGCCATAACCATCTTTCATTATGTTTGCTTAGATGACACTCTTCTCTATCTTCCTTCAACACATATACATTATTATTTGTCCTTATGCCTTTAGCCACCACTTTTCCCGAGTTTACAGTCTTTATCTTACAATCTTTGGAAGTGAACACCACTTCACATCCTCTGTCACACATTTGACTTACACTGAGCAAATTATGTTTCATCCCATCTACAAGCAGAATATCCTGGGATTTTCCTTTTCCATTACTTAAACTCACCATCCATTTACCCTTGATTTTACCTGGTTCATCATTTCCAAAGGTCACATTTCCTATTTTTCTTTTACTTATAGACATAAAATTATCCTTGTCTCTAGTCATGTGCTTGGAACATCCACTGTCTATATACCAGGGGTATTTTTGTTTTTGAGCTGAAAGTACTAGACCACATTTTGCACTATCTTTCCTTTTCCATGTGCTGGCATTTCTAGCTAAGGGTTTTATCCTTGGATTTGCTTTGTAATTCTTCAGATGGAAATTTGTAGCTTTGTGGCCAAAGTTATGATAGTTATAGCATTCAAGCTCAATGTTCAATAGGTCAAAGTGATTGGTGAAGCTTTGTCTACCCATTGATTGTTTGGTTCTATGTTGCAAAGATTGTTTGTTTCTTGATCTCCTCAGTTGCATGTCTCTAAACTTAATTTGACAGTTTGCAATCTTATGACCAAAATTAGAGCAGTAAAAACAATAACCATGGAAGAAATTTCGGTACCTGAAGGATGGCCTTCTTCTTGGCATTTGTTGCTCCATCTTCTAGTATCTTTGTTTTTTATCAGGGATCATCTTGTCTTTATTATCTTTTGGTGGCAGAGTACTCACATGGTTTGATTGTCTGTTGACTTGGAACTTGATCATATTTACTGACTCTTTGCTTTTTGGTTGTTCGCTTCTTGAACCACTTACATAGCCTAAACCAGTCTTCAACAAAGGAGATCTTTGTTTGCTTAGAATGCCATTTAGTTCTATTGAGGTTTTAATGCTTGGAAGATTTTGGAGATACAATGCTTTAAACTTATCCATCTCTTTTCTATTTTTTACTACCTCTTCTTCCAAGGCTTCACATCTTGCCTTCTTTTCTGATAACTGTTGTTTCAGAATGTCGTCTATTTTCTTTGCCTCTTCTAATTCCACTTTTAGCAGGGCAAAGTCTTCAATGGGTTTTTTACTGTCTTTCTCGAACTGTGTCATCAATTGTTTTTGCTTTTTCTTCTTAAATCTAAGTCTAGCAATTTCTTCTAGATCACTTTCCAAGTCAACCACAACTTCTTCATCATCAACATCACTTCCTATGCTTTTATTATCATAATCCTCTTTGGCCATAAACATAAAGTCATTAATGTTATCTTCACAAGCAGAATCACTATCTGTGTCTCTTGAAGAGTCATCATTGTTTACACATAAACTTTTATTTTTACCAAATTTCTTGGATTTGTACTTCTCTTCACCTTCAGCATTTTGGTCCTTCTTCTTGTGTGGACACTTAGATCCAAAGTGACCTATATTTCTACAGTTAAAACATTTGAAGGGAAACTTGCCTTGGTACTTGCCTGATCCTTTCTTTAGTCTTATCACAAATTTTTCTTCAATCTCATCAGGCTGAGAATCCTCATCCTTATCTTTTTTAAATGATGCTTATCTAGAGGTGGGTTTATATTTACCTATCCTCATTTCACAAGCAATCAAATTTCCTAGGAGTTGGTCAACAGACAGAGTTTTAAGATCATTCAGTTCTTCTATTGCAGAAAATTTTGGATTAAATATATCGGGTAGAGATCTTAAAATCTTCTGAACTAAAAACGAGTCTTCAATCTTCTCACCAATACCCTTCATGGCATTCACAAGCTCCTCAAATCTTAAAAAATATTTACTAACTGTTTCATCCTCATTCATCTTTAGTTGTTCAAATTTCAATCTATGTGTCTGAAGTTTGGCACCTTTTACTTTCTCATCTCCTTCATAACTACTAATAAGTTTATCCCACATTTCTTTGGCAGATTCAAGTTGCATGACCTTTACAAATTCAACTTCAGCAAGCCCACTCAAGATAACATTCATTGCCTTAGTGTTGAAGTTGAATTCTGTCTTGTCATCCTTAGAAGCTACTACAATTGACTTTACATAACCAGTCTCTACAACATCCCAAACATCAACACCTAAGGCCATGATGTATGTTCTCATTCTAACATTCCAGAAGGCAAAATTTGTTCCATCAAACATAGGAGGCTTATTGGTTAAAGTTCCTTCATGGTTTGTCATGTTTAAGCTCACTGATCTACCTTTAAATAAAAGGAACCCGCTATGATACCAATTGTTGGAATTACTAAGACAACTGNGGGGGGGGGGGTGGGGGTCGAATCAGTTGTTACTGTGCTTAAACAATTTTATGCCTATTAAAATATTATTAACCTTCTCCAAGTGATCATCAATATTATGAAAAACATGAACAACATAAATAACAAACATCAATCACACATATGATATACACAGAGACAAATATTTCACGAGGAAACCCATAAAGGGAAAAAACCTCTTCTTCTTCGAATGATAGGCAGTCTTTTAAGTTTTGTGCATCATCTTTCTTTGAGCACCAACTCAAAATGAGGCTACAACATCTTCTTTAACAAGCTGAAACTTGTTGAGAGCACCAACTCTCTGGTTTCTCTAGCACCCACTAGATGGAAGCTACAACTTCCTGTGTTCAAGCACCCACTTGAAAATCTGAGGACATCAGTCATCCCTAGCACCAGCCTACCACCCTGAAATATAAATCTTTGCTTTTTGAAATTTATTATAGTGATACATTATTCATAAATGGCTTACCAGTCTCATCACTATTTTGCTACACTGCCCTGCTCTAATGCATCAGTGTCTTGCTGCTGCTTGCATATTCTTGCGCACACCCTGTGCAACTTCTCATCAACCTTTCATGCTCTGTGCTACCTCTTCATTCTTTTGCTTCTGTGCTCTGATCTTTTTCTTCCTCCCCCCAACACATCTTTGTTCAGCTTCTCTTCAACATTTTATGCTCTGTGTTGCCTCTGCATTCTATACACTGCGCCTCTGATCTCCACTACAGGTCCTACACCGCTTCTCCTCCTACACACATGCATACATCGAAAAAAAACACTCTATACTCTTTTTTTTGCATGTCTTTCTCACATCGAGTCCTCTGCCTGATCATCATTCAAACTCTTCATCTTCCTTGGCGGTTATGTTGTCTTTGTTCATCATTAGTGGTCGTTATCCAAAGATTCTTTGGCTTCTCTGGAAGTCACAACTCTTTGTCTTATCTTTCAGTTACAACCAATCAATTGTGGCTTCTTTGGCTTCTAATCCCCTTCCTTCACGTGACCATCGACGATGACCATACACCTAACCAATAGGTGCTTCGTGACTCGCGACTTCGAGAATCTTAGTATAAGACAACTCGATTCTCCCAACTCCTGATAGCTGAAGTGGATCCTAGAGACGTGTTAGCTCCTCCCTTAACCTTCGCTGATGTGACCATGGCTGTGACCAAATGCCTATTCAAAAGGCACTTCCCGATCTCGGTCTAGTGAGTGCTAGCTCCGTTTCTCAATATGACCTTGGGCGATGATCTCATGTGACCATGTGATTGCAAGCGTGTCCAAAGGTGGTTTGAATCAAAATACTTTTTTTCCCACAATTTACCTTGACCCTCCACGTGTCCTTTCTCCAAAATCGTGGTTTTGATTGAGACCTGCCTTCAACTTTTTAAATTTTGCGCATCTTCAATCCCCACAATGCGATGGGACCGTCGATCTCATGATCTTGACGATGCTCCTGAACACACAATTCAAATTTTTTCTTTCACGATTTGTGGATCAAATCTAACCTTCCTAAATCAATGACTGTGATTTATTTCGTGATCCAGGCTTCGGGAGTTTCAAATCTCAAACCTTGCTTTCTTCCGTACGCCAATCTTTCGGAGTCGATGATCCGTGGACACCTGTCCTTCTCAATCGATGACTCTTCTCTACTTCGGGAATTTTGACCTTTCAATCAGATCAATGATTCTATGGCCCCTTTCTCTATCAACGGTCAAGATCTCCTTCAGGTCTCCGGACTTCTGAAATATCAAGTCTCAAACTTTACTTTCCCTCGAAGTATACAGATTACTGCCACGTATCCTTGCTGACGTGGTTTGCCACATGTCCTTGCTGACATGGTCTGCCACATGTCCTTGTTGAGGTGGTTTGCTGACGTGGGTGAGACGTGTAGGCAGTGTAGTGGAGTGTGGAGGCAGAGCATGGTAGTGGAGTGTGACGTGTAGCGGGTAGTGGAGTGTGACTTCGGAGCGTGGCCTTGGTATGTAAGAGTGGTTTGTTGGTTTTCTCAAAGGGGGGGTTAGGCGGTAAGTGGTAATGAGCAAGGGGGGTCCGAGTTGACAGGAAGGTGACACGTATGAGGGTCCCACATGGGAAATACCACCAACTCGGACCCCCCCCCAATGGTTAAAGGAAGAAAGGTCGGGGGGGGTTCGATATGCCCTGTCAACCATAGATATGAGTGCCTGATTGTCAGCCGCTGAGATTAGCGCGCCCTTCTTCTAACTTATTCTGTTCTTCCACTTTAGAATGATCTGACGGTTGAAATTTACTTCGGATGATCAGACGGTCGAGGATTTATTTCGGCTCTCCAGACTTCGGGGATTTCAAATCTCAAACTAATGCTCTAGATCAGATGACCCAGATTCACTTCGCATGATCTGATGCTTGAGATCTTCTTCGGACGATATGACGACTGAGATTTACTTCGGATGATTCGACGGTCAAGAATGTATTTCGTCTCTCCGACTCTCTGGGCTTCGGGGATTTCAAATCTCAAACTGAATTATTGAAATGAGATTTTTTCAGAGTGTAACTTCCTCACATCTTTAGACCCGAAATGAATGACATTTGTTGGATCAAGATCTTAGATCAACAACTTGATCTATCTTTGATGCATCTTTGCTTTGGATTAAATCCAACGACTCTCCATCTTTTCTTATCCTATCCTTCCATTTAATTTGAATCGACGGCTAATGGAAATTCAGGTGATCAAGATCTCAGATCTCATCCCTTGCTTATCCTGTCCTTCCACTTAAATCAATCTGACGACTGACGAAAATTTAGATGATTGGGATCTCAGATCTTTCAGCTTATCATGTCCTTCCACTAAAAAATGATTCAACGGTCATTGTCGTTCTTCCTCCTGAGTTTCTGATCTGTCTGACTTTGAAGGTTTTCTAAGTGTCCAAGGATCTCGACCTTTTCTCCTCCTCGTCTGCACTTCTGGAAAACGCTATCTCTTCTGAGCTTTCTCGTCTTCCGCTCTCTCGAGGTTTGGTTAGTTGTTGTTCTTGCCATCAATGACAAGCACACTCTTCTTGTAAAACATGCCAAGAGGAGATTCCTTTGCCATGTTGGTATCATAGGGAGTCCTTGGCTAATTTTTACGACTTGGTGGAAAATCACTTCTCAACAACTAGTTTGGTGGACATTGCTTTATTTGTAGATAAATATTCATGGTTGTCTTAATGTGAAATGTTTTTTTGTTTTTCTAAAACATTGAGTTTAATGGATAATGAAAGAATTCAGAATATGCATTTTATTTCCACTACTATATATATATATATATATATATATATGAATTTTGTAATTTATCATTAATTAGATTCCACCTCACTCACTCACAATTTATGAGGCAAAGTAATCTTATGGATAGTGTTGGATGGCTAAGGAGAGCATCCAAAGATACCACAGTGGTCTATTCACAAATTAACATCAGTGATAAAAGGCTTCATAAAATAAAATATTAGAAAAATAATGTGAAATCATGGATTACATTAATTTATCTTTTAATCCTTAACCTTAATAGCCTAGCAATTCTTATCTTGGAACATAAGAAATCCCTGATAAATGAAAATCCACAAGAAAAAAAATCATTTGATCGGTAAAAATAAAACATTTCATATATTTTCAAATAAAAAATTTACTTAAAATATTAAAAAAAACTTCATATATTTTTAAATAAAAAAATTATTTAAAATATTAAAAAAAATATTAATAGCCTAGCAATTCTTAACTTGAAACATAACAAATCCCAAATCCCTGATAAATGAAAATCCACAAAAGAAATCATTTGATTGGTAAAAATAAAACATTTCATATATTTTCAAATAAAAAATCTATTAAAAAAAATAATAATAAATATTGATACATGTAAAATGTAATAGAAAAACAAACAAACCAATTCCTATAGTCC
>JASDQU010102769.1:197376-230049 GCA_032191745.1 Picea mariana
TGAGCTTTCTCGTCTTCCGCTCTCTCGAGGTTTGGTTAGTTGTTGTTCTTGCCATCAATGACAAGCACACTCTTCTTGTAAAACATGCCAAGAGGAGATTCCTTTGCCATGTTGGTATCATAGGGAGTCCTTGGCTAATTTTTACGACTTGGTGGAAAATCACTTCTCAACAACTAGTTTGGTGGACATTGCTTTATTTGTAGATAAATATTCATGGTTGTCTTAATGTGAAATGTTTTTTTGTTTTTCTAAAACATTGAGTTTAATGGATAATGAAAGAATTCAGAATATGCATTTTATTTCCACTACTATATATATATATATATATATATATATGAATTTTGTAATTTATCATTAATTAGATTCCACCTCACTCACTCACAATTTATGAGGCAAAGTAATCTTATGGATAGTGTTGGATGGCTAAGGAGAGCATCCAAAGATACCACAGTGGTCTATTCACAAATTAACATCAGTGATAAAAGGCTTCATAAAATAAAATATTAGAAAAATAATGTGAAATCATGGATTACATTAATTTATCTTTTAATCCTTAACCTTAATAGCCTAGCAATTCTTATCTTGGAACATAAGAAATCCCTGATAAATGAAAATCCACAAGAAAAAAAATCATTTGATCGGTAAAAATAAAACATTTCATATATTTTCAAATAAAAAATTTACTTAAAATATTAAAAAAAACTTCATATATTTTTAAATAAAAAAATTATTTAAAATATTAAAAAAAATATTAATAGCCTAGCAATTCTTAACTTGAAACATAACAAATCCCAAATCCCTGATAAATGAAAATCCACAAAAGAAATCATTT
The DNA here is from genome assembly GCA_032191745.1 of Picea mariana. Taxonomy (NCBI): domain Eukaryota; kingdom Viridiplantae; phylum Streptophyta; class Pinopsida; order Pinales; family Pinaceae; genus Picea; species Picea mariana. The sequence goes on from JASDQU010102769.1 coordinate 198,209, forward strand.
GATTGGTAAAAATAAAACATTTCATATATTTTCAAATAAAAAATCTATTAAAAAAAATAATAATAAATATTGATACATGTAAAATGTAATAGAAAAACAAACAAACCAATTCCTATAGTCCAAGAAATCATTTGATTGGTAAAAATAAAACATTTCATATATTTTCAAATAAAAAATCTATTAAAAAAAATAATAATAAATATTGATACATGTAAAATGTAATAGAAAAACAAACAAACCAATTCCTATAGTCCTGGCAACAAAGACATGGATTAATAAGAGCACGATAAAATGTTAAATTAATATTTTTATTGGGCATAAACGCACATTTTACACACGACCAGATGGACTAGAAAGCATATACAAAGATATGGTTGTTGTTTGTTCAATGACAAACATAAAGATACGGTTGTTCAATGATAAACTTAAAAATAATTTTTTTTATTTTTTATTACAATCATTTTATCATAAATATGGTCGTTCAATGACACATATATTTGAAAAAAAAAAGATTTTTTATTTTTTATTTTTAGGTCAAAAGGCTTATACCTATTGATAATGGGCAAATTTAATAGGTTTTTAGTGCTTAATCAGTTTTGTATGGACAAAATTAAATATTGATGGAATATTCTTTGGTTGAAGCGTTCAAAGGTTTTCCTCCAAATTTAAGCGGAAGCGTGGATTCGCGGTGAGCATAACCTGTTTTTAGTGTGTTTTTGAATGGTGGACACTGTTTTTTTGGGGGTTCAGGCCTGATGCTCTATGAATTTATTGGCGTCGTAGTTTGAGTTGGTCTGTAAAGGTTGCATTGATGGTTGCGGGATGGATTATTTTGTAAAAATTGAAGAATCTTTGCGGTGGTCGGAAGGTTTGGATTCATTGCTGACGAAGGGATTTGGTTTATTGAAATGCGGAGGAGGTAGGGGCATTGTTGTTGATTTCCAAGGGTGTGGGTTTGCGTTAAGAGGTGGTGTACATCGAACTTTTCGATATTTACCAGTCACGAGTCACAAGTTTGTGGCTGTGCTAGTTTATTACAACTATTGATAAAGATATGGTTGCTAAATGCGAAATATATTTATAAAAACTGAATTTTTTTTTTATTTTTTTATTAAATAAAATGCACAAAGATGTAGTTGTTAAATGATATATAAAAAAACAAAAAAAATTGTTAGATCAAAGATATGGTTGTTAAATGAAAAACATATTTGAAAAACTGAAAGAATTTTATTTTTTTATTTTTTTATTATATAAAATGTAAAGATGTAGTTGTTAAATGATATATATAAAAAAAAGATTTTTGTTTTTTGTTTTTTTAATCTAAATCAACATTTTTTATGGAGGCAAACAACCATTTGATCAAAAATATGGTTGTTCAATGACAAATACATTTGAAAAACTGATTTTTATTTTTTTTATAGGATGAAATACACAAAGATGTGGCTGTTCAATGATATATTTAAAAAAAAAAAAATATATATATATATATATATATATTTTTTTTTAATCTGAAGAAATCACATCCCTTATAGATAAACTTGTCAATTTCAATTTTGGCAATTTAACTCAATAATATTTTGCAATTTTGACAATCTAACCTAAGACCTAATAATGTTTTACAAAGAAAATAATGAAATACTAAAATTAAATATCTTAATTATTTGAAACCATATCAAAAGCTATGTCTTAGATAGGTCATGATATTAAGCAACGTTCTCATTAAATTTTTTAAAAAACACACTGATATAAAACAAGTATTAAACACATTATAATATTTATAATCAAAATATCTGAATTAAAGTAGGATAATATCTGTTTAAAGTAGGATAATAATGGTTCCATTATTATTCATATAGAATCAAATGAAACTTTCCAGTACAAAATGTGACTTATGAAAATCATAAACATAACTACAGTTACCAACTGTTCATTTATTTGTAAACATCTAAAAAAACTATAAATATCTAAAATTCATAATAATTAGAGAGTGCTATATTTATAACTTGCATTTAAAAAGATTTAAAAACAAACTTATACTAAAAAATACTTAAATACAATATAATATTTATAATCAAAATATTTGAATTAAAGTAGGTTAAATATTTAAGCAGTAGTCTAAATGTACTACATTTTTTTTCCTTTTTTTTAGTATATTTTTCTGGAATTTTTGTCAGAATTGTGACTATGGATCTGCATGGTTAAATCTGTATAATCTAGTGCTCTAAGAGTTTTTCAGCATGCTGTATTGCATTTCTGCATTCAAAAATGCAATTTAAATAATAAAAATTTATGATTTTTAGGATCTGCATATTTAAGTGGTTAAATCTGTATAATCTAGTGCTCTAAGAGTTTTTTAGCATGCTAAATTGCATTTCTACATTCAAAAATGCAATTTAAATAATAAAACTTTATGATTTTTATGTTGTCTCATTAAAACCAGAAGAACAAAAACTTAGAACAGTTAAACTACACCTAAATAATCAGAAATTAACTATAAAAACTAAAATCATACCTTGAGAAAGCTATATTTATAGTTTGCAGAGAAAAAGTTAGAGCTCCGTGTGAGGAACTGCATAGGGTTAAGCACTGTAGCATGGGATCTACAATATCATTCAGTCAATGGAACTACAAGTACATCGAGATCTTCACTTGCAGCTTCAGGGATCCGTCTGGAAAAGAAAAACATTTTTGGATCTGTATGCATCCGCAGCTTGGAAATCCATCTCAAGGATTACGATCGGGGTTCAAGCGTGGGCCACAGAGAGGATTTAAACAACTGGGAAGGATCTGCCCGGATATGCAACGCAAACCAAGAAGAAAGAAGTAGTATCCCGGTCCACACACACCAGCCGGGCATCTGGAAGAAGGCCCGGAAGAACGATGGTTCTACCTCTTCCTGCCGTCTGCAGACGCGCGCTTCCTTGTAAACCCTCCCGGATTTGCAAAAGTAGCCTTTATCGGGGGCACAATGCTTATCTTCCGAGCACACGCAGAGTCCTTCCAGAGCACATCCATCCTTCTTTATAATCACTCCCACCTGTCCTATTTCTAGAACACCGTCCGTCCACTCATTGGAGAAAAGTCCTTGAGGATCGTATTTGCTCTTGACTTGCAGAAAGGCCTCATATTTGTTGTATTTTTTCAACACCCCATCAAATGCAAGGTTTCGGTTCTTTCCCCAGTGAGGCAGAGCTCCATATTTCATGAGAGCCATTTGCTCAATTTCCTCCAACACATCTTCATAGAGTCTCGGGGTGCTGGGATCCTTTGCCCGATAGTACGTGATTTCGATTTCTACTGAATCCTCTTGTTTTCCCAAATAAGCGCTCGAAGCTTTTACATAACGCATTAGAAAGCCATTGTACAGTTCAACCCCACAGAAGCTGTTGCTGGAAATCTTGTCCCTGAGCTTCTTCACGTCCGAAAGAAATGGTCCGATCTTGGAAATGTTGATACCGATACCAATCTCAAAGAAAAATATGCCTTTGATTCGAGGATCCCAGGGACACGCTGTGTCATCCGCACTCGTAAGACACGATCCAGATGATTGCATGTCATTCTGATATCCAATTACTGGATATCCCAGAAACTTATGACCATCGTTCTTTAGTCCTGTACCGCTTTTGATAATCATATCAAACTCAATCTTGGAGATAGAGCACAAGAGGCCAGCCTTGTTGGTGGCTTCTGCTATCTCTTCTGCAAATTCAAAGATTAATGAATTCAGAGATATTAAAAACTGTGAATTTAATTAACTCAATTTTAGATAATATCAATATCCATAATATAGGGAAGCCAGACATCAAATTGACACCAAATTGGTTTTTAAGATCATTGGCATTAAATGTGTAGAGACCTTTTTGTTTGTGTTACAAGGTATCCTTCCTAAAACAATTTTGATATTTATAATACTGGAAAGCTAGATATCAAATTGGTTTTTAAAACATCAAATTGAATAACACCTCCTTGTTTGTGGGACAAGAGAATCCCTCCATTAAAAAGGTCATTATCTGTCCATAGGCCCTGACAAAAGAGCCTACAGGACGAGATCCAGGCCATCTCGGCCAACAGTTTACCTTCAAACAGTAGCAGAGGATACCACCAGAGGCTGTGGTCATTAAACGAGAGGCCTATTCTGAGGGAGGGTTCCTTCCACAACAAGAAGGGTTTTACCGCCTCTCAAGCTGTCCAGATGCTTTGCAGAATGTTTCTATCTCATTCCTATCAGTATGGTCTACCCTAACCTTATTGACTTCTAAAAGCGTATAGTTAGTTCTCTGAGCGTAAGAGCGAAGAAGCTGCTCTTCTCCCTCTGGACAGTAGCTCCGTGAGAGTGAAACAATTTAATTGCTAAAATATACTGAGATACGCATACCCTACTCCTTTTGTTTTGAACCAGTAACCTTTTATTTTTATTATAAAAGACATGTTCTAAACCTTGAATTCTCTTACCTATTTTCCTTATAGTAGTTAAGGCTTTCTTTGAGGTAGGTTGAAATCCGATGAAATCGTTTACTCCATTCCCATCCGAACTAACAGGTTCGCGATCATCCTTTCTATACATGACCGTTTTCATGGCAGGGTACCACGTAACAGCTGCGAATTCGTGCTCCCGCCCAAACCCCACTATCCTGCCTTCGAGATCAATGTCATCTGTGAAATTGTTTGTGATTTTACGTTTGAACATAGGTTGCAGTTGGAGGGTTACCTACAACACAGAAAAAAACGTAAAGACCAGTAGTATTCACAGAAACAGGGCATGAAAATCTTCAACTCCTTGGACAATCTTTGGTCCCGAATAAACCAATGATCGAGTTACAGAACAACAGTGCATATGTAAGAGAAACTCGCTATACATAAGATCAATGAGAAAATCAGAAGCTATGCATATTATCAGGAGATGCTAATAATATGTAAATTACGATTAAGTACAGCAAACAGTCAAAAACATTAGCCAGTTGAAGAAAATAAGAGTACAGTTACTCTTGGATAAATGTTTTGTTTTTTGGTTGGAATCTGGATATGTATGTCAATTTAAATAAAATGATTATTTTATGTCGTTTAAATTGTATTTTTGAATGCATAAATAATTTCAGTATGTTAAAAAATTTTTAGGACATTCTAATTACATAAAATTAACTATTCAAATCTGAATATCAAATCATTCTTCACAGAATTTTTATCAAAATCAAACTGAAAAAATTACCAAAAAAAACCCAAAAAGTAAAAAGTTTAGACTAAACTGTTACTCTATAACAAAAGCAAAACTGGTAATTGATGATTACAGTGAGTTGGTGATAAAGACGTTAGCCATGAAACTCTAATCATTTCACCACTTGGCACAACCTACCTAGATGACAGAATATTGGAAAATCTGTCATAAACATCAATATATTTATGGAGTGGGCTAACTCTGGAGCAATCTTCCCTCCAGAGTTATTTTTCCAGTAAGTTTTTGGCGATGAGGTTTTAAATTTCTGGCCAATCTAAAAACTTGATTGATTTTCTGATCATTTGGGTTGATTTAAAACAAAGCAAAACTTTTAAGATATTGTTTTGAAATGCATGAAACTTTGATCCATATAAAACTCAGGGTACCCCTAAAATCTGAAAAAATTAAGACCTTAAGAAATTAAGTTAGCTTACTCCTATATTTATGTATTTCTATTTTCTTAAATTTGCGAATCCGTTTATACCTGAGAAATGACTCCCAGAACCCCTAAAGAAACTTTGACTGCGTTTAGATCCGCGTCTTCTTCGGCGAGGCTCACAACCTTAGCATATCCCTCATCTTGCGAAGCCGGGATCACTAATCGCATCCCCACGACATATTCATGAACAGCACTACCCTTGCCGAACAGGGAACTGCCATGACTACCAGTCCCTAGCATTCCCCCTAGAGAAACACCTAACCAATAAGGCGAATGAGGCAAAGCTAACCCTTCCTTGGCAGCAGCATGAATGAGATCCTGGAGGGTCACACCGCTCTCGAACGTAATCCTCATGTTGAGTTTGTCCACTTTAACAACATGATCTAGATCCCGCGTGCTTATGATCAGACCGGAATCTCCACCAGGGCATACCAGCTTGGGAATACTCTGGGAATATCGCGTCACAACTCTCATCTTCTGGTTCTTCCGAACAGCCTCAGCAACTGAGGCCACAAGCTTATTTTCGGTGGCAGGATATACAACTTGAGCAGCTCTGCAGATACCTCGATCGGGAAAGACACCATAAGCATTAGAAATATTGCAGTTGGTAAATCCATCAGAACATTCAATCAAGGAAGCCGGCGGGCTACATTTGACAGTCGGGGCTAACAGAAATAAAGCATAGCACGACAGCACAATAAGCGTGTGAAACGCCATGAGATGATATCAGAGTGCACAGAGGCTAACAACATTTAACTTGATCATTGGACGAGCTGATGGAGACTAAATAGCTCGGAGCTCACAGAGACTAACAACATGCGCGCTAATTTTGGTGGCAGCATGTTGGTTGATGTTACGCTCTGAGATTTCTTTCTCTGGATGATGTTACGCTCTGAGATTTCTTTCTGATAATGTTACGCTCTGAGATTTCTTTTTCTGGATTTATTCAGAATTTAGCGTTACCTGACACTAGGTACAGGATGACCACATAATCCATTGACACGGGAAAAGATACATTATATTGTATTGTATAGAGGTTTGTGATCTGCTATAAAATTGTTATTTTCTGTTGTTTAAATTGTATTTCTGAATGTATAAATGGATTCAGTTTGTTTGTTGAAAAATTCTGAAGTACTTGGATTATACAAACTTAACCACTCAAATCTGCAGATCCAACCATTCCTCAAAAGATTTCGAGCAAATTCAAACAAAAAAAACTACCTAAAAACTTCCAAAAAATAAAACGTTTAAACTAGGTCCTATAAAATTCATGGAAACAAGTAAAGCATTTAATCAACCTCTTTTTCTTTGGTGGTTTCATGATTAGAGCATAACCTTATCCCCAAAAACTAGAAGATCGATGATTAAATGTGTTACCTGTTTCCATGAATTTGATAGCGGATGACAAAGCTGCAGACAGTTTGTATATTTTAAGGTGTCAATGGATTAGTTGGTATATCGTGTACCCAGAGACAGTTTGTATCTTTTAAGGTGTCAATGGATTAGGTGGTATATCGTGTACCCAGTGTCAGGTAACGCTGACTTCTGATTAAATCCACAGAAAGAAATCTCATGGGCAAATGGCTAATACAATGGCCTAATGGCTAATACAATCATGCGTTCTGAGTCATCTAATTCTAGTATTGGAGAGATTCGTCAATTCTGGTATTGGAGAGATTCGTCCAGAGATAGCAGTGCAAGGAATTCAGATGAATAAAAAACCTCCCAATTATTGTTAGATGTATATCATGATTTCCATCTCTATACATCTTCATCAAATTGCAGTCTCCATTAGAGCTTCATAACTTGAAAGAATTACTACTTTACAAGAAAGAAACATTTTTAACCCTATTATTGTCATGAGTGATGCTTTGCTATGCCTTGCCTGTTGTAATTGTAGAAAATTAACGGGGCACAGCAAAGCATGGGTTAAAATTGTCTCTTTCTTGTAAAGTTGTAATTCTTCCACGTTATGAAGCTCTAATGGAGACTGTAATTGATCATCTTTTTCTTTGGTGGTTTCATGATGAGAGCATAATCTTATCCCCAAAAACTAGAAGATCGTTGATTAAATGCGTTACCTGTTWCMMTGAATKKTAYAGSRKATRMCACCTAAKCYRYWGACASYTTRWAWSWTWYAARSTGTCWRYRGMTTWGTCRTSSKMTATMMWRTWCMYRGWRWCAGGTAACGCTGACTTCTGATTAAATCCACCGAAAGAAATCTCATGGGCAAATGGCTAATACAATGGCCTAATGGCTAATACAATCATGCGTTCTGCGTCATCTTATTCTGGTATTGGAGAGATTCGTCCAGAGATAGCAGTGCAAGGAATTCAGATGAACAAAAAACCTCCCAATTATTGTTAAATGTATATCATGAGTTCCATCCCTATACATCTTCATCAAATTGCAGTCTCCATTAGAGCTTCATAACTTGAAAGAATTACTACTTTACACAATTTTAACCCTATTATTGTCATGAGTGATGCTTTGCTATGCCTTGCCTTGTACAAAATAAGAGGTGTGTTGTTGTAATTGTAGAAAATTAGCAGGGCACAGCAAAGCATTGGTTACAATTGTCCCTTTCTTGTAAATTTGTAATTCTTTCACGTTATGAAGCTCTAATGGAGACTGTAATTGATGCAGATATATAGCGATGGAAATCATGACATATAGGATTTTTGTTCATCTGAATTCCTAGCACTGCTATCTAGACGAATCTCTCCAATACCAGAATACTAGCGATTGTATTAGCCATTAGCCCATTGTATTAGTCATTTGCCCATTGATGTTACGCTCTGAGATTTCTTTCTCTGGATTTATTCAGAAGTCTGCGTTACCTGACACTTGAGTATGGGATATACCCAGTCTCAGGTGTCACGTATAGCTGACTTCTGAATAAATCCAGTGTCAAGTTTCTGAAGCCATTAGCCCATTCTATTAGTCATTTGCCCATTGATGTTACGCTCTGAGATTTCTTTCTCTGGATTTATTCAGAAGTCTGCGTTACCTGACACTTGAGTACAGGATATACCCAGTCTCAGGTGTCACGTATAGCTGACTTCTGAATAAATCCAGTGTCAAGTTTCTGAAGCCATTAGCCCATTGTATTAGTCATTTGCTCATTGATGTTACGCTCTGAGATTTCTTTCTCTGGATTTATTCAAAAGTCTGAGTTACTTGACACTTGAGCACAGGATATACCCAGTCTCAGGTGTCAAGTACGCTGACTTCTGAATAAATCCAGTGTTACGTTTCTGTGGATTTTTCAGAAGTCAGCATTACCTGACACGTGACACTGGGTTTTTCTTGTAGTCATTATCACGTGTCAGGTAATGCTGACTTCTGAATAAATCCAGAGAAAAAATTCTCAGAGCGTAACATCAATGGGCAAATGGCTATTACGATAGTTCCGAGTCGTCTTATTCTGGTATTGCAGAGATTCGTCTAGATAGCAGTGCAAGCAATTCAGATGAACAAAAATCCTCCCAATTATTGTTAGATGTATATTAAGATTTCCATAGCTATACATCTGCAAAATTAGAGTCTCCATTAAAGCTTCATAACTGGAAAGCTTCATAACTTGAAAGAATTACTACTTTACTGTAAGAGACAATTTTAACCTTAAGACTAAAGCTTAGTATAAACGTTATATTTTTTGTTTTTTTAGGTGATTTATGAGTGAGGAATGGTTGGATCTGCAGATTTGAGTGGCTAAGTTTGTATAATCCGAGTGTGTCAAGGGTTTTTTAGAAAGCTGAATCCATTTATGCATTTAGAAATGCAATTTAAATAACAAAACATAGCGATTTTGTCCAGATTTACATCTCCAGATTTGAACCAAAAAAAAAAATTAGCCAACGAGTAAGACTAATGTTTTGTTATGTAGAGATAGTGGAATCAACCTGGGACCATGAATGATTCTCATACTAACATAGATTAATCTGTTAATCTGAATTAGCTCAATTGATCAAAATACGTGAGAGGGTCTTCATTTATAGGAATGAAGAGACCCAACAAATAGTTATGAATAGTTGTTTAGCCTACGTAAGCTTACAACTCACACAAGCTAGATGTGTTGGAAAACACCTATGCCAACACCCCCCATAAGCGAAACCTAGGGAAAAAACAAAATAAAACAAAGATGGGTCTCGACAACAAGGCCTCATGAGGTACCCATGTACAAACTCTCATAAACGGAGAAAAGGAGAAAAACTCATAGGATAAAAAACTCCTCTCCAAAAGAGAGTCAATCTCCAATGCATATTCCAAACTGCTAAGGAAATGAGAGTTGAATGCACACCCCGAAATAAACTGATCCTTTAGAATTGAGTCCTAGCACAAAAGGCTTGATGAGGTACTCATTTACAACTGAGAAAACATCATATGTTGAGTGTCCCTATGCACGGAAATCCATCTCACTGGAGTGCATGGGTCACTAGACACTACAGCCATCGAGTCAATATAGGAATATACTGTTGTGTACAAGGCTCATGCTGAAAGGCTTGATGAGGTACTCATTTACAACCGAGAAAACATCATATGTTGAGTGTCCCTATGGATGCCAATCCATCTCACCGGAGTGCATGGGTCACTAACTACTGCAACCGCCGAGTCAATATAGGAATTAATGTTGTGTACAAGGTTCACTCCTAAGATGTTTGATCTCGATCGAACATGGTGAGTAAAAAATCACCCGAGGAAGCATTGCATACCACCCTCCCACAATGTTGAACTGAGTGGAAAAGATGTTGGCAATGGATGTCACAATTGATGGCTAAAGTATGGAGTACGAGCTAAAGGCGATAAAGATACAAAACAACCTAAGCAAGAAACACTCCAAAGTGGCGAGTTCCACTAGACTGCGAAACAAGGTAGTACATGGAGATAAATGTTTGGTTACACTCCTAAAACTATCTGCACGAGTGGCACAAAATCCACTATTCAAAGGTGCAAAATGAGAGGTACCATAAATAGCCATCATAGACAACAATCCTCGATATGGGTCCCGACAAACAAGGCCATGTTAGGTACCCATTTACTGTAAGGTACCATATCTATTATAATAGCAAAAAATAGAAATATTGCAAAGAATAACAATAGATCAACACAATAAATGAAACCACAACACCCGAATAATACCTTTATTGATAATACAATTTTCACTTGCCTCTTCGAGGGGGCAAGCTCCAACAGAACAACGCTCTATTACAATAATTTTCAAGAAAAAACTTCTCATACCCTCTACTCCTATTTATACTAAATCTATCTATCCAAAAGAACAATCTAGAGGAAGATCATTCTAGAAGCGAAAGCTTCTATCAGGTCTTCTTACATTTGACTTACTCTTCCTTATTGCTAGGCCTTATTAATATTGACCTTATTACATGGAAATATATTATTCTACCTATGTGAGGGGTTATGGAGGTTAGGTCCCTAACATGCCCTCCCCCTTAAAAACAACCTTGTCCTCAAGGCTTAAGATGAGGAAATTGTTGCAAAATGGTAGCTGGATCCCAAGTGGCATCTATTGGAGTTGTATCTTTCCACTGGACTAACACTTCATTGATGGTGCGTTGACGAAGATGATGCTCACACAATTCCAAAACTGTTTGTGGCTGCAACCAGATCGAGCCTTCTTCATCCAACTCGAGAAGGTTGGTTTGAGTTTGGAGCTTAGTTCCAATCACCTTCTTTAAGAAGGAGACATGAAAAACATGATGGAGCTTAGAATGACTGGGAAGAGCTAACTAATAGGCCACCTATCCCACACACTTGAGAAATGTATAAGGACTATAAAATTTGGGCGCCAGTTTTTAACAATGGTCAACCTTGAGTGAAGTTTTTTTATAAGGTTGCAGTCGAAGAAACACCTGGTTTCCTTCAACAAATTGACGTTCAAAGTGACGTTGATTTGCTTGTTGCTTCATGTGATTCTAAGCCATGACCAAATTCTCTTTGAGGCTATGGAGAATAGCCTCTCGAACTGTAAGCATTTGGTCAATCGCTTGGACCTTCGAGACACCTGGCATGTATGAGAGAAATGAAGGTGGATTTTGTCCATATACTGTTTCAAAAGGAGTCATGCGAGTAGTTGTATGGTGAGAAGTGTTCTACCACCATTCAACTAGTGGTTACCATTGAGCCCACTTATTTTTCCTTTTAGATGCAAAACACCTCAAGTATGTTTCCAAACACTTGTTGACAACTTCAGTTTTACCATCAGTGTGGAGATGATAGGTTGTGCTGAGATGAAATTGGGTGCCCTGTAGCCTGAACAATTCTTGCCAAAAATTTCTGGTGAAAGTGGGATCTTGAACAAAAACAATAGAATGAGGCATGCCATGAATCTTGAAGACATGATCCATGAAAATTTGAGCCAGAATGGAGGAAATAAATGGGTGTTGAAGAGCACATAAATGAACATACTTGGAAATATGATCAACGACCACCATGATGACTGATTTATTTCCTAATTTAAGTAAGCCCACAATAAAATCCATAGAGATATCCCTCCAAATAGCAGGTGGAATCAGAAGCGGTCGTAGTGTACCAAGAGCTTTGACTATTTCTCCCTTGTTGCGTTGACAAACATCACATTCTACCACAAAAGTGTGAACATAATGTTTCATACCATCCCAGAAAAAAGAATGTTTGACCCAGTCATAGGTTTTGGTAAACCCTGAGTGCCAAGCTATGGGTGTAGCATGAAGGTCATAAAGTACTGTGGATTTAAGTTGTGATTATTTACTTAAATACAAATGACCTTTGTAGCAAAGATCATCATTGTACCAAGAGTACCCTGGGGAAACTAGAGAATTGGCTTGCAATTGTTGGATCAAATGAAAAAATTTGGGATCTTGTAGCCATTCCTGGCGAACAGCTTGGAGCCAATCTAGTACTGTAAATGAGAGGGAAAAAAGGGACCCTTCATCTTCATATTTTCTTGAAAAAACATCAACAACCACATTTTCTTTTCCTTTCTTGTAAATGATCTCATAATCATATCCAAAGATCTTAGTCACCCATTTTTATTGCTCCCGAGAGGAAGGGCGTTGCTCCAGAAGATACTTGAGGGTTTGATGATCTATCTTAATTTGGAAGCGTTGCCCCAATAGATAAGGGCACAAGAGATCCACTGCATGCATAATAGCCAACATTTCCTTTTCATAGATTGATTGGCCCAAATGTTACTCTGATAGTTGTTTGCTGGTAAAGGCCAAAGGTCGACCATATTACATAAGGACTACTGCAATTCCTCTCCCGGAAGCATCACATTCCAGGACAAAGGTCTTTGTGAAATCAAGAAGGGCCAGGACCAAAGTGGTTGCCACTGGTGCACATAGCTGCCTTCAAGGATTGAAAGACCTGATCAACTATGGGATTCCAAGTGAAAGAATTCTTTTTAAGGAGAGCAGTGAGAGGCACCACAATCTTTCCATAATTCTTAACAAACCTGTGATAATATCCTGTTAAACCTAGAAAACCATGCAATCTTTTGTGAGTCTTGGGGCGAGGCCAATCCTGTATGGCTTCAATATTCTTAGGATCCACCCTGACACCTTCCTTGCCAACAATATGACCCAAGTACTCAACTTCTGAGGCTCCAAAATGACATTTAGATTGTTTGAGGAAAAGTTGGTGCTAAGAGAGTAGATGTAGAACTCGATCCACATGAGAAAGATGGGTTTTCCAGGTTTTACTATAGATGATAATATCATCAAAGAAAACTAAGAAAAAATGACGGAGAAAAGGACGGATGACATGATTCATGAGGCTTTGGAAAGTGGAGGGAGCATTACACAATCCAAAGGGCATGACCAAAAACTCATAGTGGCCCTCATGAGTTTGAAATGCAGTCTTCGGAAAGTCTGCCTCTTTCATACATATCTGGTGGTAGCCAAAACGAATATTAAGTTTAGTAAAGAACTAGACACCACTCAATTCATCCAAGAGAACATCAATGAAATGAATGATAATAGGAAGCGAAAGTCATGACACATACAAAAAGAGCCTTATTTATTAAGTACCATGACCAAAGGATAATAATAGGGGCTCATACTAGGATGGATAACATCTGTGGTGAGCAATTATTGAACAATTTTCTCAATTTCATTTTTCTGGGGAAAGGATGACGATAGGGACGAACATTGGGAGGAAGGCTTCCGGGGACAAGGGCAATGGAATGATCATGAACACCACGGGAAGGAGGAAGTCCCTGGGGAGTGGAAAAACAAATTGATGTTTGGAGAGGATGGATTGGAGATGCGACGACACAAAGGATGTCTCAGTGGTGTGAATGGAATGGAGTTGTGCAATAGTGCAAGAATGACATTTTTTGAGAAGATTTTCCATGCGATGGGAATTGATGATCTCAGGGGAACCTACTGTGATTCCTTGGAACTTATATTGTTGGCCCTCCTGGTTGAATTGCATGGTTAATTCCTTAAAATCCATGAGAATGGGACCCATAGTCCTTAGCTATTCGACACCCAACACAATGTCACAACCACCCATGTCGATAGCAAACATATGATATTTCATGTGGTACTGACCAATTTGGAGACACACATTTTCACAACGCCCTCCACATTTCATGGACCCGCCATTGACAATCATGATTTGAAAATTATTGACTGCACAAATATAGCAATTAGTTTCTTGGGCAGTGCGACGATGAATAATATTATGGGTGCTTCCACTGTCAATAATGAAGATGACCTTTCAATGCTTAATGTAACCAATTAGCTTGAGGGTTTGGGGAGTATAGAAGCCAATGAGAGAATTCAAGGAAATGACCAGTTCAACTTCGGGAGGTTCAAAAGCTAGGGTCATGTCAGTGGGTTCAGCTGACTCAGCCACAGGGGGAGCTGCGACATCTTCTTCATAAACATCCTCGGAGATGGCCATAAAAATATTTTATTCCTTACAATTGTTCCCAAGAAAATATTTGTCATCAAAATTATAACAAAGGCCCTTGAGTTGGCGTTCAACCATTTCTACCCTAGTTAATTTCTGGATCTTTAGTGGAGTGGAAGGAGGAGGAGTGGGAGTGACTGGTTTAGGGTGAGGAATAAAGGAGGGTTTTCTCGTTTGAGAAGAGACAACCTATTGTGCTTCCTTATCTCTTTTAGTAGATTCCACCCAACTCTGAGGCTGAGCCATGAAAACATGGGCACATATCTCATCCTCGAGGCCACTGATAAAACATTCTCAGAAAAAAGCATCAGACATGCCCTCTGTGTAGAAACCCAATCGCTCAAAAGAAACTATATAGTCTTCCACTGTACCAAATTGTTTCAACTTTATCAAATGACCAAAATGGTTGGTGTCTGTGTCAAAGCGTTCATAAAGCTCTACAACAAATTGTGTCCAAGCCACATACCCTTGGCGGACATTTTTTCTCCATTGTCACCATTGCCAACGTTCTTGATATAGATGGAGAACACCATATTGGAGTTTGGCCAACTCATCTTTAATGTCGTATAAAGAGAAATAATGTTCCATTTGAGTTACCCAACCAGTGGGATCCAAGCCATCAAATTTGTTCACATCCACACACGAAAGACGTAGGTCATGATAAAAGTGATGGGACTGAAAATTATGGGAATTGGAGGAAGTTTCATCTTCAGGGTGCAAAGGTGGGTCAAAGGAGGTAAGGTCTGCAAGGATATTTAGCTTGGCGCAGATCGTGTCAGTGAAGGATGTAAGTTGGGTAACAAGGTTCTATTTGATGGTTTCCATTTTTGCGTCTATGGATGAATGCATGTTTTTATTGATGGTGACAATATTGGCACTGAGCTTCCACACTTCCTGTTGGGTCTCTGTGAAAGTAGAGGACAAGGAATTGAAGTGGCTTCCAAGTCTTGGCTATGGGTGTGGGCCATGATGAAGAGGAAAAATGGAAATGGACAAGTGAGACCACACTGAAAAGGGGTTATGGGTGAAGGGTATCACGACGATTGGGGCGATGAGGGGAATCCAATGGGGTAAGACCCAAATAAGGGTGTCAAAAGGGGTTCGTGTCCATAGGAAAAACAATTTGGTGAAAAATGATAGGTGTGACTGCCATCAAGGCGAAGAGAGGAATACAATGGGATAGGGCTTAAAAAATGGTGCTAGCAAGATCTAAACTTTTGTTTTTTACTCCCACGGAGTTATACTCCGATCTGAAGAATGTTGTTGTGTTGAAATGTCCAAATTCTTAATACAAAGAAATGTGTTGTAATTTCGCAACTAGAATGCAGGAGGCATAATTGAGTGGAAATATATCTTGTCTCTTCTATTTCTGTTTTCATCCCAAGGGTTAGGGTATGCAAGGTTTCTACAGACAATGGTTTTCCCTATGCTATATCTCTCTAATATACGTACAGGGTCCAACAATAGTACTCGAACCAATATCTCAGGGCACCAACTAAGGAGGCTAGACTGTGCCCTTATCCATACTACTCGACTACCTAGGTACTAGAGAGTATCTTCCTGAGTGTTATTCTTGGTGGCACTATAGCATTCAGGCGACCAATTGGTTTATATACAAAGGGATTTAGGATATCTAGGCCGATATCAATAGGGCAGGGTCATGGAGAAAGGAGAGAAATCCAGGGGTGGCTCCTCTTCGTCCAAAAGAAATATTTAGGAATCCTAAATGCCCCATGTGTGCACACCATCACTAGCCCAATCATTGATGCCGAAATGAGAACTAACTCGACGCTCATCATAAAGAGATAAAAATCGTAAGGACCATCGAGATCCCCGACACCTTCCAGTCACAGTAGGTTCTATTGAATAGAACCATGGGCTCCCTCTTCGACGGATAAAGGACGATACACCCCCATAATAAATGTGCAAAAACCAAAATGACCGTGATCTATGGATT
This sequence comes from Picea mariana, assembly GCA_032191745.1. Taxonomy (NCBI): domain Eukaryota; kingdom Viridiplantae; phylum Streptophyta; class Pinopsida; order Pinales; family Pinaceae; genus Picea; species Picea mariana. The sequence goes on from JASDQU010102769.1 coordinate 214,736, forward strand.
TTAGTCCATACACCCATAAAATACCCACAATGATGCATTAGAGGAAATTTAAACTCAAAATCGTCCTCCTAAGAAAAAAACAATAAATTGATAAAATAATGCCATGTAGACATTTTTTTAATATATTAATTCTATACTTTACTTTTATCAAAGCTGACCAGAATTATTTCACTTTCATCAAAGCTACCCCACCCTGAATATCTATTTTATATTAAATCAATATTTATGAGGATGACTTAAATGACATTAAATCATTTGATGTGTTAGAACACAGCTGAATATATATTTTATATTAAATCAATATTTATGAAGATGAATTAAATGGCATTAAATCAACAATGTGTTGTTGGATGTGTTAGTACAGGTTGTAGGTGCATTTGCATATGGATAGAATAATCGAGAGATGCAGGGGAAGTTACAACGAACAACGAGGGCTCCTCTCAACCCTGCTTCATCCACCACTGTTCACAAAAATTCATGCGAATGTGCCATGGATTGGAAACCTTTCTCTTATCGGCCATAATTGGAAAAAACTGGCGTGAATGGAATTGCATTGGAAACCCTTCTCTCATGTTTTCAATTTTTCCTCGAAGATATCATGCATTTATTTTTCGAATTCAGTCGAACATGGCATTTATTTTTCGAATTCAGCCGAACGTGGATTCATGACCCTGGTTCTCTTAAAAAAATCATGGGTTCCAATGGATATCTCCAAAACTCCATCTAAATTTCATGGTTTCGACTGGATCTCTCTAAATTTTCATCCAAATCTAGTTCCTCGACCATTGATGACAAAAATTGGCGTGAATGCGATCGAGATGGAAACCCTCAAATTTCAGATTTTGGAGGTAAATGATCAATTTTTTGTGGGTTTAAATTATTTTTGACTTTTATTTAACCTTTCATTTGAACCCCATTTCATTCCATGGTGGTCATTTTATTCAGTGTTCAACTGGAAGCGAGCAGTTTTTGGTCGGTTTCAACTCAGAGGGTTGTTAAGTACAAAATTCTTTGGTCTGATTGATACCTTTCTCAAACACATGACATGTTTCTTCTGATAGGTATGTTTGTTATTGTTCTCTCACTGTTTAATTTGTTGCTTTGGAAAATTATATCCAACTTGCAAATTACAATTCATTTTTAAGTGATGGTGGGGGGAACTACTTGGGATTTGAGGATGTTTTGTATAACCAGTAAGCAAGCCAAGAAGCCATGGTGGTATGGTGTATTGTGTGTAAGACTGTTTGTGTTTTCATGTACAAAGTTAGATTAGCCAAAAGTATCCTTAAGAAGAACACATTACTGGACACCTTAGTTCTAAATCAGAAAAATAAATTTGATGAATCAGAATGTACACCTCAGTTCTGTCAGAAAAAATGTTCATTTGACATTCCTCTTCCATGAGTAAATATTTTTGGCAGTTACAACATCATCGACATAAAAAAAAAGAACATCAATTGTCCTTTATACAATTCTGTGTTTTTGGAAACAATGGTACATGCAAGAGATGTGAAGGTTCCATTCACAGGGCATGATCATTTAAATGATTTTTGTGGCAAGCTTAGGGGAACTGAGTTGGAAAGCAAGTTGACTTCTCCCTGGCAGAGTGATACGAGTTATCAAATGTTAAAGTACCATGAAAACTACTATAAAACAAAGGCTAATGTAGATGAAGTATGGGATGAAGTGTTGAACCAAGCTCAAATAGCAGGTGCTTGTTTGGAAGTATCCAACCATTCCAACTAATGTCCTTAAAGTTGTTGAGATTATAGATAGAACTGAGGTGTCCATTGATGCCAAAAGTATCCTTAAGAAGAAAACATTACTGTTTTTACAAGAGCAGTTGAAAGCATCTAATGTATAAATAAGAAGGTTTACTGCTATCATTGATTAGATGTGTAAATTGAGTATGCTATCTTCCTAGAATGAGAACACCCGGTTGATTCCCTAATCCAATCATCTTGATCAAATGGAGTAAGAAAAGAATTTTGTGGATGATATTAATTCCTTTATTTAGCCACCTACAATTTATGAACTTCTGAAATTATTAGAGTCCTTTACTGCTAATTTGGAGAAGCCAACTACTCTAAAAGCTACTCTGCACAATATTTCCTATAGGTCTATGACAGAGTTAGATTAGCATGGAAAAATGCTAAACCACATTTAAACGATCATTTCTATTTATTTTTTGATAGCTTCCATGAAATTTAATCAACTGTGTTGCAACCTGATTGATATTTGGTGCTTCTAATGGCCAATTTAAATTTTAAAGGCTTCCTTTGAAGTTTTCATGCATGGTGGACTACCATTGGTATTGTCAAGAGGAADMATGACTTCTTGTGAGGGGAGRCAAATGGGATCCATTGCTAGTCGATGGTTGGAAGCAATARCATTYRAATAKGAAGAKAATGTCCCAACGATCAATGACCTATCAAGTGGAGGCAAATGGGTCTATTAGTGTTTTACAAACACAAATGGTAATCCTTGTAAGCTCAAAAGAATAGAAGAACCCTGACCTAGTGAGTAAATATTTTATAGGCCTATACAAAATTACAAATAGAACACCAAAGGTAGTTACTAGTTTGAGGATCCCTTGTAAAGAAAATCCAAGGTAAAGCTTCCATGGTAATTTTGGGTAACCCCTATATAGCCTTTACAACTCTAATTGATGTTTGTTGCTAGATACATTTCATTCAGATTTTAATGGACATTTTTTTTAGGAGAGAAGCTTTGAGACAAGCATCATATCTTTTTTCTTGTTTGGTGTAATTTGTACTTCATCTCTATTTTGTAGACACCGTGAGAAGAATGAAGGAAATCCAATAAGTTTTTTGAGTTAGAAAAAATGTTGATTTGACATTCCTCTTCCATGAGTAAATATTTTTGGCAGTTCCAGCATCGTCGACATCAAACAAGAGAACATTAGTTGTCCTTTATACAATTCTAGGTTTTTGGAAAAAATAGTATAGGAAGGAGACGTGAAGGATGCATTCACAGGGAATGATCATTTAAATGATTTATGTGGCAAGCTTAGGGGAACTGAATTGGAAAGAAAGYTAACTTCTCCCTAGTAGAGTGCTATGAGTTAGAAAATGTTGAAGTACCATGAAAAATACTATAAAATAAATCCTAATGTAGATGTAGTATGGGATGAATTGTTGAACCAAGCTCAAACAACAGGTGATTGTTTGTAACTATTGCCAACCATTCCCACTAATATCCTTAAAGTTGTTTGGTTTATATATAGAAATGAGGTGTCCATTGATGCCAAAGGTATCTTCATTTGAAATGCATGACTAAGTTCACCCTTCATTGCAAGAATGTAATCTGATGAAGAACCTGTAATCATGAGGTCTTCTATGATGAAAATAGAAGCAAACTAAAACTACGTTGATTCATAGCATCCCAACTACAAGGAAAATTTTATTGTAATGGATTCAAAGATAGATGAAAAGAAGGGAGTTGGCTACATAAAAACCTCGTAGCCAATCAATGTTAAGGGTCACAAATCTTTAAAGAAAAGTAAGAAGATAAGAAAACACGCCAATAAAGGTGTTAATGTAGATACAAGGAGGATCATTCCCTTTTCAGGAGAATGGCCACTTAACTATCATGAATGAAGTTCTATATTAGACATGAAGTCCACCCTTTTCTTTGTTGAAAGAGTAGAAGAAAATGGAATTTTGACAATGTTAACAAATTAAGGAAACACATACCTTTAAAATATTTTCCCAAAAGAAAATTTCTATCTCTCTTTTAAGTGTCTCGACTCTCAAGGGCAGGGGAAAATCCCAAAAGGCTTCTTTGCATCCTTGTCTTGAGTGAAGTAGTTCTATGAAGACCTTTCATATCAGGTTTCTTCGAAAGGCAAAGCCAAGCATAACATAACCAACTACAATGCTAATGCATAAAATCTAACAATAGGGACAGGTCCACTAAAATTTAACAATGTCGATGTTGATTGCTAGCCCTAGATGCAGGTCCACCGAATTCTGTCTAAATAACCTTGGATAAACATATCCTCAAGTAAAATCTATATTAGATATGGAAATGATGGAATAATAAGAATAGCCCATTAACTTTGAAGGGGCATAAACATGCATTTATTGAACACTAAAATTGTTTTACAAACTAATTGATGCTTTACTTATATAACAACACTTCATCCAATATTTAGAATGAATCATTTCACTTAAACAAGGTTGATGAATGTGGAAATCAACTAGCAATGTATCTTATCTGGTAGTCAAGCTAGACAAATGCATTACTTGCAAGATACATGTATCAAACTAATAAGAGATAAATATTACCAAATAAATACACAAAGGATCAATCAAACTTGTTTAAATTCTGAAAAAAAAATACCTTGCTACCATAGAAAATTCATTGGACATATGACACATAAATTAGAGTTAATAACCTATTAATTAACCATGAAGCACTCTGAAAAGTGTACAACGATATATTGTTTGTACAAAATTTCTACAATGATTCTTCTAGTAATGAGAATAGAGAAGCAATTGGAAAAATTGCTAGTATATAGACAAACTGTTGTAAAGAGGTTACTATCACAATACATGATCCATGATCACAATTATATGGTGCTTTGTTTGCAGAAGAGTTTCATTATCTAAAAGACAACAAAAAAAAATGGAGGGTGTAAACAGTTATTTTATGTCTTTAATAATAGGGTCTTTACCATCCTTGCTCTTCTTTCCTCTAACGGAACCCTTCCAATTCTTAACTTCATCAAGATTAAGGCTCTCCATCATCATATAGAACATGAAATTTAACTTACTCATCTGCCTCCAACACCTTACCTGTAAATAGACATGGCATCTCTGGCCTCAAATGTATACTTTGGCATACTGAACTAGAACAATGAAGATTTCTTCAAATTTCCATTGGTTTTCCAACAAAATTTCCCAAATCCCCTGAGTATTAAAGGAAGCCAATAATGCAACATGGATTACTGTCTATTCAAAGTGTGCCTTTCAACTGGACTTTGACACTGACAAAATTCGACGAGGAGCGTAAAGGCACGATCAACATCAGAATATATATGGATGAATCAATGGACATAAGGAGTGTGTACTTATCCTGCTTGACATGTTAGAAGAATGCAGGGCCACAATACTTATATCAAGAGTACTTCCTCTGTATCTATGAATACCTCGTCTAAATTGCATGTGTGTTTATAGAACTGATGCATTTTACAGTATTTGTGTTGTAGTTGTGTAAGCAACTTGCTTGAAAATTTGGCGGTGTTATTATTTCTCTCATAACCAACTCCTTTAGAATCGCAATCTTGCTAGTTGTGATTCTCTCAGGAGAGGGTAGTGAATATGAGGTACTTTTTCTTCCTGCAAATCCAAATGTCTATATCTCAAAAGTTCTATCCAAAAAAATGTGTAAATTGCAGAGATACTACTGTAGGTTATTTTAGATGCAATTCATCAAGGATAGATTTTGGAAAGATTGGAAATAGAAATGATTCTGGAAGCTTTTCATTTACACGAGATAGATATTGTGATGTTGAGAAACACCCCAAAAACAATGCAGACAATGCAAGAGAACCCATATGTCAGAGTGGAGTTCTCCATACAAATTGCATTGACTGTCTGGATCGTACACTTGTTGCACAATTTACATATGGTCTAGAAGCTTTAGGCTATCAGTTGTATGCTATGGGCTTGTCAAATGGACCCAAATTGGATCTTGATAGTGGTGTTGCCGCTACGCTAATGGAAATGTACCAAAGTATGGGTGATGCTCTTGCAATTCAGTATGGTGGTTCTGCTTTAGGATTATTACTTTACATATGAATATTCTCTAATCTACTATTGTAGATGTACAATGTGCCTCCACATAATTTTCAGGTCTTCATAGAGAGGTCAAGAAAGTCGAAAGCTATGGCACAAGCTCATGAGTTTTTGAAATCAATCAAATGATATTACAACAATGCTTATACTGATGGGGAAAATTTGTACACAGGATTCCATAAATTATTGTATATTGGACATATTATTTGATTGAAAAGTAAATCTGAAAAAGTGATAAATTATACTTGATATTGATTCACCCCCCTTCCCCACTCTCTCAGTATCAACAAGTAGAAACACTGGTGGCACATGGATATCCAATATTTAACTTCCTAATTTTCACCATATTTATTTTATGCAACAATGAAGTGAGCATGGACTTCTTTGGAGCTATAACTAATATTATAAACCTCTTTTGGATGTGGGTATTTGAAAACAGATTCCTTGGATATTTTCAGCCACAAAAAGGGAAGCCTTCTTTGTGGGAGATTGATTCAGATTACTATCTTAATGTTGGGGGGAATGGAGATGAGGCATGCACTGATAGCCAATTGTAAGTGTTTACTTTAAACATTAAAGAACTTATGGTGAATGCACAGAGAGGTCTCATGGCTATATATAATGCATGGAGTTTCACAAAATGTTTAACAAATATACTTGTACTCTACAAGAAAAATTCGAAGATTGTATGAGTTCCAGTACTTGAAATTTTTGTTGATCAAATTTTATTTCAAGAAATCTTCTAATGCTACTAGAATGGAGGGTTTTGGAGAACCACTTCTTGATGCACTTATTTTTTAAATGGAGGTATTTGTTTGTTTCAATTTTACATGTGTGAAATTTTTATTTGAAAAAGATCCCGGGCAGGCTGTCTCAAGTTCATTATTGTTTCTTGTTCCAAGCATTGGCATTTTTGAAGGTCACACATAAGGAATACATCTTCAACACGTTTTGTTTTGTGTATGGGTGATTTTTGTGTTGTGTGCTGACGAGTAATATATCGAGCACACATCTGTAGTTCAAGTAAAATTAATATTTTCAATACAAAAATAAAGAGTTGATAACTATAAAAGCAAATGCTTGTCAATTTTTCTGCCTTCTAATTTTTTCACCTTATTTATTAAGGGTGGATTTTGGTGCTAATTCCCTCTTTCATGTACAACTGCAGCCACAGGAAAAATACTTGTCAATTTTTCTGCCTTCTAATTTATGCACCTTACTTACTAAGGGTGGATTCTGCCATTCATCAATGAGTATTTATGTCCTCTACAGCTAATTTGAATTATACAAAAAACAACAAACTAATATTTGGGATGACATGTTTGGGCTGAGAAACAAATTGATGAAATTCTGTCTAAATATACAATCTAGTTTGAGGGGTAGAAGAACACAATTTTAGCTTCGAAGAGATCTTTGTTTCAAAATAATTCCCATTGTACAATCCTTTCAGTCCAAATAAGCACAACATTATTGATGAATTTTGTACAACTAGAGAACTGAAAAAACGATTATTGATGTTCAACACAGTTAGATACAATTCTACAGAACTCTAATCTCCCAAAGAATTCCCTTGAAGTGCCTTGAAGCTGCTCGAAAAAAACAAACTCATGGAATCTGGGTGGGTAAAAACGATATCTCTTTTATTATTAATTGTCCCAAAAACTTCCCACACCCCTTTCCTCTATAAGTGAGATGGGCTTTTGTGGGCTATGTTTGGTTTTCTTCCTTTGGATGTGTTTAACTTTAGATGGCTTCTGGGCATTGACTAGCCCGTTATTTTGCCTCTTCTTGATGGCTGGCTTGACAACAAGTGTGACCAATAAACCCCGAGGCACCGTCAAAGGTGGCATCATCCTCGTAGCTGAAGATTGTAGTCCATTTTGAACATATCAACACAAGAGAATAAAACAATTAGCATCACATTTCAGTCAACAAAAATAAAAGTTGTGTTAAATAAATAGATAATAGGTTTGCATGTTGTCTTACCATTTCAGGTGAGGTACAAGTATCTTATGAGGAAAATAGTTGTTGCCCAAACAATTTATAACTTGTAGGCATGTCTTCAATAGGCAGTGCTTCAGTTGGTTTTTGGGGTCTTTTGGAAATGGAAAGATTTTCAACACCACATTCTAGTGATGGCAATGGAGCTTCTTTGATTTTCTTATTTTGGCCAGATTTAACATTAGATGGATTTTGAGCACCGACTAGTCCATCATTTTTGAGAGATCCCTTCTTGTTAGCTGGTTCAAGAATAGGTGTGTCCAATGACCTATGAGGCACTGTGAAAGTTTCCATTGTCCTCATAGCTAAAGGCTGTAATCCAGTCTGAACATATCAACATAAGAGACTAAATAAGTCAACATCCTATTCCAGTTAATAGAATTAAAGGATGTGTTCATCCCCTACCATATGTGTTAAAAGTTGGTGCCCTACCAGATTCTGATAAGATTAAATTTTTTAAATTCAACACACCAAGATATTTTTCTACAATAAACAACTATATTCCTTTTTTGGATATCCCCTAAATTTGCAAAAAATGGCAGTTTTAGTGTTGGATTTCACAAAAATTGCGGTGAGATACTTTAGATATTTATCAAGTAGGTGTAAGGAGATGAAGGGATTGGGTTCACAATGTAGAAGACAAATGTGAAAGGGAACCTTTCATACTCTATGCTTCATTGACATATCCATCTATTACTTTTGTTGGTGATTATATTTTTGTTCTAATGACAAAAAATTAGAAGTCTATTGATTGTTGTGAATAAATATATCTAACTAATTAGAAAATGCTCATATTAGAGGGGGAATAAACCCAAGTGGGATACATGTCATTTATTCATTTAGATTGTCTATTGTTATAAGATTGGTTTCTTATATTCTAATCACTGGTTTTTAATCTATATTGTCTTCAGATGCAAACATACAAGATTATCTGAATTTACAATATTCTACAAGATGCCTGATAGCTTCAAGGTATGCCTCAATATTTGAAAAGTTGTTCTTTCCTTAGAAGATCTCCGAAATTATTTCTTCTGCAAGTTGATTTTCTCATTGTGGGATTTTCTAGTATGTTTTGATTTTCATAATATTGGTTGTTTGTAGGACTCTTAAATAGATGCAAATGGTGTAAGAAACTATCACCATGTTACCCATATAAATTTAAGTCAGGATATAGCACCGATCCATAAACAAAATCAGAAATTGGTTCCTAACATTGACTATAGTGCATTAAGGGAATTTGGAGCTAAAAATTTAGATCTTTGGGTGAAAGGAGAACATTATCCAGTTGACCCTGTGTCCAAATCTCATCCCAATTTCAAAACAATAACATGACTATGCCAGTTTGTATGCCATGGAAACAATGGTCTTCTAGGATACTGTAAAAATTTGGATGGTAACCGGATTTCCCTTGAACAAAAAATCTAGCTTCAAAGACATGTGGATGAACTGCTTCAAGTGAAATCCATCTCAACAAAATAAATTGAAATGTTGAAAAATGATATCTATCATCTCCAAAAGAGACTCTCTTTAATAAAGGAAACTCCAATGGCATTGAGGAATAGATCAAAAGAGTTGAAATCATTATCATGTATGGTAAAGAGGGGAGGTGCCTATAAAAAAAGGGTGTTTGGGTTGAAGTCCATATTAGATCCAAGTTGTACTGATATTGTGGATTTGTGCAAAACTGTGTTGAAGAAAAGTGACATTAAATCAATGCTCAAACAACTAGAATTTGATGCTTTGAGGAAAGAAGTAGTTAACCAATTCATTGAAAACTTAACAATTGATGTAAAGGATGTTCAAGGAGTTTGTGATGATAGAGGGATCAACAGGGAAGCATATGCAAGTCTTTTTAAAGTTCCGAGAGAGGGAATGTTGAATGTCGGAATTAAGAAGATTTTGGTTCCTTACCCTTTTCATGTGCAAAAAGAGCATGGACTACGAAACAAAAAAATTGTTTATTCTTTGGGAGATGCATATCAATTAGAAGCAGTGCATGAAGTTGCAAGTAAGAATAAAAAGAAAGTATGAAGTGAAATTATTCCATTAATGAGAAAAAATAACTTGTGGTATGACCTAGAGTGGGTATTACAACTTATGGTGAGGTACTATGACATCTCTATTGAGGAGGCATGTGGGAAATTGATTGTTGTCCTAAAATTGGATGAGATGGAGTTAATCAACAATGAAAAATATGAAAGAGTTTCAATCACATTAATGAATCGTGTATTAGATCCAAACCTTGATAAGACAAGTGTTAAATATTTTCAAGTTCAATCTGAAGATCACCTTTTTTGGTTGGGAATTTTTTGTGTCAACAAGGAGTCCCATGAGTCCTTGAAATTTGTTTTCATCAAAACATATTTACCATCAATTAAGTCTTCACATGATGCAGGGGAAAAATTATATGTGGAAGGATATGGTTCATATTTTTTGGACTGGCACCTTGCAACTAATTTAAAAACTCTCAAGTGTATGCACAACATTTCTCATGGTGCAAATGCAATGCATAGTTGCTTATATTGCATGAGGAAAAAACAAAAAGATCGAAGTTGGAATGGTGGTATTTTGAGCTGTCATCAAAACCTTCCTCCCAACCGTGATCAACTTGATCAAAATCTAGATGCAGTGCTTCCTGTACCATTGATTAGGGTGCACATGTGCACTTTGCATGCATTTGTGAGAATTGTTGATAAGATGGTGTATTTATCTATTTTTTTTGCATGGAACAAAACCCCACATGCGGAAAGTAAAAATTTAATTGAGGCAATTGAACGCATTCTTTCAAAAGCATGTTTGCATGGTGGGCATGTTAAAATTGAAAAAGATATTAAGAGGTCAAGTACACGAAGAAATATTCCAGCAAAGCCATCAATGTCAAGTGTCAAGGCACGTCGTTTTCTTGAAAAAAAATGTGGACATGGATGTTGGGGATTATATGAAGAATTAATTGATGTAGAAGATGATCGCACTAGTGAAGGGAGTGAATCAACTAGAAAGAAGAAATGTGCTTGGAGGTCACTTTCATCTTTTTTTCTACTGATGGATAAGGAAACATTTATGGAAGGTGATGCAATAACCTTTCAAGAAGCTACTATAGACTTCATAAGAGAAATGATAGAATCCTGGGGAGACAACCATATGACACATTATATGGTATGCATATTAATTTTCATCCCACTAGTACTTTCCTTTGTACGTTTCTTTACTTTACATAATTTATTGTAAATTAAATTCATTTCGTACATTTGTTTGGTATTCTAAGATAGATTGATGCCAATGTTTGTGGCATCAATTATTTGCACATGGACGATGGTTTGCAAGAAAATATGGAAGCTTGGCCATTTGGGGTACACAGGGTATGGAGAAATCACATAAGCTAGCTCATACCATTTACCATAGATACACACAGAAAGGAGGGGGTTCCAATCATTCAGATGTTCTTGTGCAAATGGGTCAAGTATTTTATAGGCATAAAATAGATGGATTTAAGAAGAAAAAACACCTTCCAAAAACAACTGAGCTTAGTATAGTGATAAGAACAACAGAGAAAAATAGAAAACGTAAGATATCTGATGTTTCTGAAGGTGGAGTGGGACAAGTGCTAGGTATGCAATCTATATGTTAACTTTTCTACCCTCTTAATTTAATAATTTATTGTTTTTAAAGTCTCATTATCATATTTGTTTTTATAGATGTGACCCTCTATCAATGGGACCTTCCACAAGACATTCAAGTTTCCTATAAGTGTATTCTCTTCCAAATAATTTTGTAAGTTGTTAAGTTTATCAACTTTATGAAGCTTATATTTTGTGTGTCAAATAATTACTTAAGGCAAGATAGAAAAATATTCTTTTTGGTATCAAAACTAACCCAACTCTTGTACATGTCAGCAGGTAAAACATGGACATTTGAACCCCAGAAGTCCAGAAATCCATCTTCCAGATGCTTCGAGATTCATTATGTCCAAAAATCCATCTTTTCCCATATCTTTATTGGTTGTAAATGCATCAAATCTTCAGAGACTTGGAGCTGCATTCAGTTTTTTGGGTTTATGTAATTATAATGTTGCAATTTATGGCTATATTCAATTATGATATTGCATGGCCATATTGTAGTGTTTATCAGGTTGTAACCTACATGTCATTTGGTAAACATAGATACTTGTATTACTGGAATAAAATTGAACTGTCTTCCCTTCATAGAGAAGAAATTCTAATTTTGTTATTGGAAAATGAACACTGTATATCTTTTGTAACTCCATTGTAACAAAAGTAGAATTGTATAATTCAGCCACATCTAGAATTGTATTGGGTTCAATTCTTTTTTTTTTTTTGTCTTGTTTTTTGTTTTTTTGTTTTCACAATTAATAATTTAAGTCACATTACATTTTAATATGCTTCCACACATATCAACGTGATTGGGTAATGTGACTTGTTAAGCAAGTACCAGTGATGGTAGCTACTTGGTTTATTTGTATATCTTATTCAGTATAGCCATCTCCATCAAAATTTGAAGGAACCCAACAATGACCATGATAGAAACATAAAAAAGTCCTACAATTAAATCCAAGAAAGAGAAGAAGGGACAATACATGCCAAAAAGCAAAGAAAAATGCTGGAGGTCAAATATGGGACCTCAAAAGGATGATTTTTTTGGTACATTTTCCTTCATAGAAATTCAACATCTAGCTGTCTGGCCCTTGTAGTCATGAGCAGGAAACAACAATCTGTCCTTTGGCAATGTGAAAATCTAACACAGGAAGAAAGATCATGTTATGGGCAGCGAAAGATACAGTTAAGAGGTTATACTACAGACCAAAGAATTGAACATTCAACAAAAAAACAATAAGAGAAATATGGAAGCAAACAATTTGAACCTTCATAGGATTTTGTAGCCCAAGATATATACATGTAGACTTGCAAGTCTAAGAATTATGACATTTTAAGAAAACGACCTTTTCATTATTGGCCACGATAACCTACTACGAAATTGATTAGATGGTGGCAAGTTAAATGCCAGCTAAACATGCTTAAACCTTTTAATTCTAGGATACTCCTCATCCAATCATTCCTCTTTGTTGTAGCATAATACCCTATGGTTGAATTTGCGAAAGAGAAAAGGAAATCCTATTGATACCTTTAAGAATAATAATATATCCCATTAGCAGATTTTTATACTTCCCCATCATTGACAATATTTAATCTTATATACAAATTGATCCAAATCCAACATTACAATGATTTGTTATAAACAATTAATACTACTATACACACAATAATGGTTGAAATTCGATCAAGTGAACCCTACAAAGACCACATCGAAATCAAGCTATGTCAATTACAACCTACAGGTAAATGATAAGTTCTTTGTCATTTGCAATCAACATATCCCCCAACAATTATCATTGGCTATTCCCTATATCATCCAAATGAACATAACATGTAGGATAAATCAAGTGGCTAACTCCATGATCAAGTAGCACATTAATTTCATTTAAAAATACGTCAATACAATACACAAATTCCCATGATGGCCACACTATCACAACTTCATGTCATTTCGTTATATATCGATGTCGATATTGGATTCAATTATGGCTTCTAATTGAAGTTGCACAGCTTTGAATTCATAACAATTGGCAGATAACTATATAATCATGAAAACATATACAAAAGCATATAAGTCGATCATAAAGTATCACACACAACATAAACAAAACAATCAAATATGCTAGCTACAGGGAAAGAACACCCCCTTCAACATACTCCTACGCTACCAAAACCTAGACCCCCTAGCTTCCTTACTACACAACCTTTCTGGTACATAAACTAGTATGAAACCCCTGGGGAATGCTCTCAAGATGTTTCCTGGCTGCTAAGTAACCTGGTTTGTGTTCATGTTCAAATTCATGGAACAATGAAGTTCAAAAAAAGTTCATCTCTGCAAAGAAATACGATCAAATTTACCATTAAGTTCGATAGAAATAATCAATCGAATTCTATTATAACTTCATATATTCAAACATATATATATCTATTAACATCAAATTTGACCCAAAAATATGTCAAATTAAAAGTCAAGATGAATACATACATGCATACATAAATATATTGTTTTGTTTTTACATTTTTGAAGTTAAACAAAAATAAAATAAAAAGGGTACAATAAGGGTGGGCAAGTGTCTAGGTATGTGCAAAAACAGATCAAAGAATCGATTTTTGAAACAAAAAATCACTATGTTGTCATATTTCCTAGAAACACAACATCAATAAAAAATGCAACGCCAACCTTGGAGTTGACTTTTGAAAGACTTCCACTGCTCCAAATACATCTCTGAAAGGCTCAATGGAAACCTGAGGGTATCTAGTTGTCATTAAACACCTTAATAAAATCAAATGGACAACTTTTTATAGATAAAAATATGTTTTCCCAAAGTTACTCCCAGAATCCCAGCAAAGGTCTTGAAAAAGTGCCAGAGACCTGTTTTTTTATCATGTTTTTTGGATTTTTCTTCAACACCATGATCTGAAATTTCCAACAGAGTATATATATGTAAATTATATCTCAATACCTATCCAATCATGTAAATTTTTCATCATTTATATCCTTCGAGAGAAAGCGTAGCGTGGCCACACTGCGCTTCTATACATCAAAATTGTCAAAATACTAAAAATTTAAAAAAAATGCCAAAATTGTCAAAATTCGTTGCAATTTGTTTCTGGGACTCCTTGTGTGATGGGTTTACACAATCAATGATGCATCATCCAAGAGATCAAGGTTATCTCTCCTCTTTGGCTTCTTTATGGCTTTCCTTGGCCTCTTTTTCATGTTTTTGAGCTAACTTCATAATCACTACAGTTGAATTGTGTTTTAAACTCCAAAATCTAAACACTGCAAAGTTGAGACCCCTAATATATATTTATGTTCATTGGAGGAAAGATTCATAAGTTTAAACACATATTTGACATATAGTGAACCTACAAATATTGAGAAGCAAGTGCATATCAATATGGTCCATAAGGAAATAAGGTTTCGAGGCAAACAATTAACTTCCCGTCTCTAGATATTGCTAGAAGAGAAGAATGCCAAAACACAAAATGGGAGAAAACTGTAGAGATCATGAAGATATTTTCCATGTAAGAACAAAATTAAGCAGGAAGTACAATTTGAATTTTGCAAGGCAAGATCATTACACTACTTGTGTAATAAATCAAAAACTAATACACATATTCTTGAATCATACAAATCAACCATGTGGAGAAGTTTATAAATAAGATAGATATGTATTTTGGAATTTCATTGAAAGATGGAGCAATAATCGATGTCTGAAACAAAAAATCACTATATTGTCATATTTCCCAGAAACGCAACATCAATAAAAAACACAACGCCAACCTTGGAGAGGACTTTTGAAAGCCTTCCACTATTCCAAATCCATCTCTGAAAGGCTCAATGGAAACTTGAGGGTATCTAGTTGTCATTAGACAC
>JASDQU010102769.1:244512-261894 GCA_032191745.1 Picea mariana
CCATCTTTCAAATGGTTCGAGTACTACCTAGGGCTTTAATGGCATTTCATCTCTATGATTAGGTTGACCCATTCTTTGACAGCTATCACAGGCCCGAACATATTTCTTTGCATCTTTAAAAAGTGAGGGCCAATAATAACCCATCCTGAGAATTTTATGTGTCGTTCTTTTATCAACAAAATGCCCCCCACAAGGGCCATCATGACAAGATTTTAGTAAATCATAAACCTCATCTTATCTAATGCATCTTCAGATTTCTGGATCAAGTTCTATGTAGAAAAGACACCCACTTATCCAGTTATACCGAGCACTTTGTTGAATGATTTTTCTTTTCTCTTGGTGGAAAAGGTGTGGTGGTAACTTCCCTGCAACCAAATAATTAGTGATGTCTGCATACCATGGTGAGTGAGAAGATACTGAAAATAAATATTCATCAGGAAAGGAATCATCTACTGGAGTATTATCATCAGGTGTTAACCGAGAAAGAAAATCAGCAACTACATTTTCTTTTCCTGGTCGATCTGCAATTGTAATATCAAATTCTTGTAATAATAGTAACCATGTGGTGACTCGAGCATTTGTGACAGATTTGTTCATTAAATATTTAATAGTTGAGTGATTGGTATGGACAAAAGTAGAATAGCCAATGATGTAATGTCAAAATTTATTAATAGCATAGATAACTGCTAAAAATTCCTTTTCGGTAATTGTATAGGTAAGTTCAGCAGGACTCATATTCTTGCTAATGAAGTAGATAGCATAAGGTAGATGATTTTATTCTTGTCCCAAGACAACTCCTATTGCAGTATCTGAAGCATCAGAGGATATATGAAAGGGAAGTTCCCACTCAGGTCCTCTTAGAATAGGAGCCGTAGATAACTGATGTTTGAGTGCATCAAATGCTTCCTGGCATAGATTAGTCCACTTGAATTCAACATTTTTCATAAGTAACACAAACAAGGGAGAAGATATTTTGGAATTTTTTTTGATAAATATTTTGTAGTATCTAGCATGTCCTAAGAAACTTCTCACATCCGTTTGGGTTTTGGGAATAGGAAGGTTTTTAATGACTTGTATCTTGGATGGATCTACCTGAATTCTTTGAGATGAAATAAAATGTCCAAGTACCACTCCTTCACTCATCATCATATGACATTTTTCAGTGCTTAAGGAGAGGCAGGCTTGTATACATCGGTTAAGTACTTTCTCAAGATTTTGTAGTGCTTCCTCAAAAGAAACACCATAAGGGGTAAAATCATCCATAAAAATTTCCATAGAGTCATTAATCATATCAGAAAAGATTCCTATAACTGCTCTTTGAAAGGTTGTTAGTGCATTACATAGTCCAAATGGGAGGACTCTATAAGAAAAAGTTCCCCATGGGCTAGTAAAAGTGGTCTTGTCTTGGTCTTGGGGTGCAATTTTGATCTGGTTATACCCACTGAAACCATCTAAGAAAGAGAAGAATTTCTTACCTGACAAACTATCTAACACCTGATCAATGAATGGTAAAAGAAAGTGATCTTTTTGAGTGGCTTTATTTAAGGCTCTATAATCTACACACACTCTCCATTTCCCATTTTTCTTAGGAACTATTACCAACAGGGAAACCCATTCACTGTCAGATATAGGATATATAAACCTTGCATTAAGTAATTTTTGAAGTTCCTCTCTAAGAATTTCTCTTAAATTACGGTTCATTCGTCATTGAGATTGACAGATCGGTCGACAATATTCCTTGATATAGATACGATGAGTACATAATTCAAGAGAGATTCCCTTCATATCTGTATAGTCCCATGCGAATGCTTCCTTATGTTCAAGAAGTAATTTCATTAATTTCTGTGTTTCAACAACTGTCAAGTTGGGGTTTATATTCAGTGTTTTGCCTGGTTCAATTTCTACCGGTATACTTTTAGAAGAGATGGTAGCTGATGTTTGAGGTAGGTCTTCAGAGTTAAGGTTTTCCTGGGTATCTGACTCCAAAAGTGCAACTAGTTGATTATGTGTTTCTGGAGTCACAAAGGAGGGTTCACAAATAGAATTATTGATTACTTCATCCTCAGTGGCATCTTTAAGGCTTTAGTCTTGTCTGATAGTCAAGATAGGTTGAGTAGTTTGATCATCATAGTCCACCCATAAGGAATTGTCATTATTAATCAAGGGTGTAGCGTGAGGGTAGAGGGTAAGTTGTTTGGTCTCATATCCATTGGAAATTGTCATTGAACCAGATCTGCAGCTGATAAAGGCATCTGTTGTGGCTAGCCAAGGTCTGCCCAAAATTAGAGGATGACCTCCCAACTTTGTTTTAGGTTGTAATACCACAAAGTCAGTTGAATAATCCCAGGACTCGACTGAGATGATTAGGTCTTCAATGACTCTTTCTGGTTTGATTGTAGAATGGTCAGCTAATTCTAGAATGGTTGGGGTATCTCTGATTTCATTCTTCAGTTGTAACAGTTGTGAAGTTTCAAGAGTAATAATATTGATATCAGCACCTAAGTCTACCAGAACTCGAGGGATTATTGTTTTTCCAATTTGCATTGGGACAGTAGGATGGCCATGATCACCATATTTAACCGGAGGAGCTTTACCCGACATTAGTGCAGACAAATCACCCATGGCATGAACTGCGAGGGGATCTTTAGTTTTCCTACCGGGTTTCTTAACACAAATGTCTCGCATAGTTCTGGCATAAATTGGTACATCTCTTAGTGCTTGTAATAGTGGAATTTTGACATAGAGATTTTGTAATTCCCCTAGAAGATTGAAAGTAGGTGGCTGAGGAGTTTTAGTCAAAGCTAAACGCTCAAGGAATGGTGGTTCTGTTGTTTCAGCAATAGTGTTTGAGGACAGTTGTACCTCTTCAAGTAAATCATGTTTTTTTATTTCTTCTTTATCAGAATTAGAGGAGGTAACATCATCAATGATAGGTTCTACTATTTTCCCAAATCGTAAATGAATATCATTGCATTGTGCAGGGAAAAGAGAAAGTATAGGCTGATTTTGAATATAATTGCACTGCACAGCCTTATTATTGGGGTTAGGGTTAGGTTGTATAGGTATTTGGGGCCTCATCATTTGATTATTCGGTGGAGCACCTGATGGTAAAAGGAGTGGTTGCTAAAATTGTGATTGAAGTTGAGGAAATTGATTTGGGAACGGGGGTTGTTGTCCTCTCCAATTTGGATTCCATTGGTTAAGGTAAGGTTATTGTTGTGAAGGCCAAGGTGTCCATATTGTTGGGTCTACAAAGGGAGGGTTTGTTTGTTGCATGGGTGGGTAATTCATTTGATTGGAGGGTGGGTATTGCATTTGGTTAAAGGGAGGGTACTTTGCTTGACTAAAAAAAGGATAATTATTCCAACGATTAGAAGATGTAAATGACATATTAGGGTTCATACCTTGTCCCCGCGGTTGCCATTGCCTTCTCTGTGTCAACAGATAGACAGCTTCAGATTCTTCATCAGTTGGTTGTAATGCTGCTTTAATTCCCGGTAAAGAAGGGCATTGTTGGGTTTCATGATCCTTATCACAAATGGTGCAAATTGGCTTTTTGTCCAATGGGCATTCCTTCCGTGGGTTCTTTTCTCTGCATTGGGAACAAAAGATGGACATAGCTGCTTCTACTTCGGCTTGTTTCTTTTTAATTTGCAAGGTGTCCATTTGTGAAGCAAAATAACTTAACATTTCAGTTTTGAAATCCTCAAGTAAATTACCTATTTCGGCTCTTGTTGCTCCTCCACTGGCTGATTTTTGAACTCTTGAAAATGTGGTATCCCTGCTGTTTGATCTACTCCTTGCATCTCCTCTTGAACATCTTTTACAGAGGTTAACAATTTCATCATATGATTCTTTAGATATGTCCCATTTTCCAAGAATATTCAACATATCTAGACAATCATCCCTTACTCCTTTTAATAATATTGTTTTTTAGAATATCTTTACTTACATCGGGGTGACTGGATCTTTGTAGATTATACTGTAGCCTTTCCACAAATTCCTCCATATTTTCATCCTCTTTCTATATCATCTTGAATAGTGCCTCTCTTTTTTCTCTTGTTTGACAATAGTCTTGATATTTGTGCAGAAATTTTTGTTTCATCTGATTCCATGTTGTGATTACATGACCTCCAAGACTCATGAATCATCTTAATGCATTTCCCTTTAATGTTGATGGAAATAGCTTTAATTTCTGAGCATTGGAAATGTAATCATAACTTCTGCATAATATGTCAAACTTGAAAAGGAATTCATCGGGATCTTCAGAAAATAAACCATGAAAGTTAGGTAAAGCTAAAAGTGGAATAGTCTTCATGGGAGCTACTCCTCTAGGAAGATCACCAATAGGAAATACTAAGGTAGAAAAAGAGTTTTCATCGTTTACCTCTCCTTCAAGACCTACCTATTCTTCATGGTGCAGTTCTTCATTATACCCATCCATGGTTTCTTCTGTTTGTTCCCCCACTACACTTGCTCGATCCTCAATGTTGTCTGTTGGTTTTTCAACTGTCTCCATTTCAAATTTCGCTTGAAAGGAAGATTGAGGTTTTGGTTTTCGAGAGTTTGGTCGTTGAGGAACAACAGATTCGAATTTTGATATAATCTTGTCGATAAAAGTGTTTCTTCCTCCTCTTCCTCTGCCCCTACCACCTGTAGGGTCAGTTTCCTTGGGGGGTTCACGTCCTCTCATGTAATCTATACATCTGAAAGAAAAACGTAATTGCTTTTGAAATCTATAATTGTCTTCCCCGGCAAAGACGCCAAAATGTTGGTCACTATAATTGCTTATTAATTAAAACAATCGAGTGTTACATAAATTGTCAACCCTCAGAAGTTTGTTATTTCAAAGGCAATCACACACTGTATATGCTCAATCTCAAAAGCAATTCAAATTTGTAGTAAAAGTACACTAATCACACCTTGCCTTGAACAGACTGAAGTTCTACTTTGAATTACAGTAAAAGCAATCTATCTATTGCAGAGTTTAAGATCCAAAGGAAAATAATTATCAAAAGAATCCTAGATTACATTAAGAAACAACAACCTAGGAAAAAGGAACCTTTCAGTACACTGCAAAGAAGACTAACTATTCTGTAACAGAGAACAGGACCCTATTCCTCAAATCAGGAATCTTCAGCACCTGTCTCTGACTATCACACTTTCATAAACTCATTCTGCAAACAAAATTACCAATCAAAATTATTAACAATTACCTATGAATGAATTGTATGAAAACGATGTAACAATCAATGGAAACAGAGTTTCAGCAAAACAAAGTTTTAACAAGGTATGAATAAAAACAATACAAACACACTACAAAAACTAATGGGTGAATCTTGTGAAGAAGGTGGGCCCTCTCCTTCTCACAAGATTCCCCAGAAATAAAAGGAACTAAGAAGAAATGCTTAGAATGATCTTTTATTCATCTGTCAAATGTGACTAGTTACAATATCCAAAGTGAACACACTCCTTCTCTGTAATTCCCTTCTATCTAAGCCTTTCCTAATCCCCTTCTAATGTTGATTTTCCCCTTATTTAAAGAGGAGAATCCTCTTAATACAATTAAGCATAAAATTACATGTGTACATACAAATCCTATTCTTAGTCTGATCTAATCTTCTATGCTGGAATAGGATATTCTGATCTTCCATAGAAAAATGTTGTTACAGTGGTTGTAATGGTGTTGGCTTTGAGGTACAGCTGTTGTGGCCGATGTAACATCTCCTTTATTTATCTTTTCTTGTTACTGTTGTATGGAAATATTGTTTCAGCATCGCAAATCACAGACTGTTTCAKCAATGGGATTTGTATAATGTTTGAYTGTTTCAACAACGTGGTCTTCAAGCAACAACAATGGTTAATGGTCCTGGGTTAAGGTACAGCTGTTGTGGCCAGTGTAACAACTCCTTCTTTTCTTGTTACTGTTGTATGTGAAATGTTGTTTCAGCGTCGCAAATCACAGTCTGTTTCAGCAACGAGATTTGCGTACTGTTTGACTGTTTCAGCAACATGGTCTTTAAGTAGCAACGATATATTGACTGCAGTCTTCAAACTGTTTTAGAAACTATATATTTCTGATTAATGGCTAAGTATGAGAATAATGTAAAATTACATGTAAAACAAATTAAACATATAGCAAAGAGAAGAAACATTATATACCTTTGGAAAAATAGATTAAGGTGATAATGTAGGCTTAAATATGAGTGGGAAAAGGATGTAATGATAGCAAAAAGTATGAGCAAAAAGGTACATTATAGGGTCCTAACAGGGATGGAATGGGATAGATGCTTGGTTATCTATTCCATGATCATCAAAATCATTTTCACTAATTCATATGATATAGTGGAATTTCATTTCAATATCAACATTCTTAATGTCTTTGGTTTCAACCATTATTCACAAATTTTGTGGATACCTTTTTTGTTGTTGTCATGATCAATGATTTTTCAACAAGGAAAGATGTAATAAAATTGTCCACTTCAAGTTGATCACAATGTTTTCATTTGGGTTCCTTCCTTGTATGTTATGGTTGTAGAATAATTTGATATATTCTTCAAAATAGGACAGCTTAGGGAATTATGAAAGGGTATCTCCTTACTATCTCTTGAGGGTGGAAATCTTGTTAATGGGAATTTTTCTCATGACTCCTTCCTTACCTTAGTTCAAAGAGAAGGAAAGTTAGGATAACACTATGGATTTCATATATAATTTTCTAATTATTTTATTAGTTCCAATATGAAAATGGATTATACACATAGTTCCTTATATTGGGCTAGGGAAATTCTTTTGATTATCTTGTAGGGAAATGATGACCATAATTTGACTCGAGAAATTTTTTGTATCTCTAGGGATACCTTTTACATTTCATGCAACTTCACCCAATGAGCTCTAGGATGTTCGAAGATACAATTTAGATTTGAACCAAATTCTTGGTTTCACCCATTTGTACTACTCTTCTTACTGGGTAACCTCGACCATATCCTATTAGTAGCTCGAACAAATACTCAAGACCTTGTTATGGGATAAGTCCAATGATTAGGAGGTTTTTCATAGAGTTATATAGATCGTTTATTGTGCCCCTAAGGACTACTAGGGAATGGGACGTTTTTCTTCCTAGACACATGAGCATGCATGTGTTCCTAGTGAGTTATCAATTTCATGGAAGGGCATGAAGTATGGAAGGTTCTAATTAGAAACTTCATTACCTATAGATTCCCCTTAAGTAAAAGAATATGGAGAAAACTAAATATTCATATTTTTTTTGTTACACCATTTTTTTATTTAAGGTACCTCTATTGCTAAGAGTAATTAGAGGGTTGAGGAGTTCATTAAGCCCAAATGAATATAGAAATTAACTCAATATAGCTAGTGATCTCATTTAATGAAAACAAATGCGAGGAATATAAAGAATACTATAGTTTTAGATATTGAATATCCTTATATCTATGATCAATATCCTTTTCAAGAGAGTTTAAAAGAGATTAGGAGAATCTCTAGTTTCTCTTTCAAGAATATCTTCATTTCCATAAAAAAAATTGTATTGTGCATAATGATTAATATCCTTATTAAGGGGGTGTACAAGAGACTAAAATGATTGAACTTAATTAAGAACAAATGAGCATTTCAAAAAACATTTCCCAAGAGGGTCCTCCACTCATACATAGAACCAACCAAACAAAGCCTAATAAGTCTTCTCACCTTTCTCTCCAAAACTACGTAGTCTTTTCTTTCATAACATAGGTTTTTGTTCCAAATACTACAACCCGTTGATGCCAATATATGAACAAATATTCATCATGATATTCCACAACTCAAAGTTAATGCCATTAAACTTTTCCATTTATAGCCTTAATGTGCTCACTATTTTCTTGCAACATGATTTCCTTTTGTGCAAGGTTAGATAAAAAAAACATTGTCCCTAAAAACTAGGATCTAAGGAGATACGGGTATGCTACCAAATAAAAGGAAGCAAAATTATAGAATATGCTTTCTAATCTAATTCACAAGAGAAGAATGTATAGAAAATCTAAACAAACAATCATAGAAAACAAATAGCACATAAACATCCAAAAATTACACAATGATGTTTTCGGGAAAACACTTTTGGGAAAAATACCCACTGTGCAAAGTAGGATCAATTTATTATTTAGCATCAAGTTCCAATGCCTTTATAGAGATTCTCTCTTAATATATGGATCAACAAAATTCAAGTTCTAGAGAAATTATGGTATCATAATGGTACTTTCAATAAACTCTCTCTCTATCTGTGCATCCAACCCAAGAACAAAGTATATATATGTGAATTATAGCTCAATACCTATCCCAGCATGTAACTTTTTCATCATTTACATCCTTTGAGAGAAAGCGTAGTGTGGCCACACTGTGCTTCTATACACCAAAATTGTCAAAATACCAAAAATTTCAAAAATTTGCCAAAATTGTCAAAATTCCTTTCAATTTGTTTATGGGACTCCTTGTGTGATGGGCTTACATGATTAGTGATGCATAATCCAAGAGATCAAGGCTATATCTCCTCTTTGGATTCTTTAGGGATTTCCTTAGCCTCTTTTTCATGTTTTTGAGCCTAATTTTGCAAATCAGGTTCCTAGTGAAATAGTGTCTCACCATGTTTATCTGCAACTTGGTGTCTCTGTTGGGCCTCTTCAATAGCTTCTCCAAGTATTGGCTTACTCTCCCAAGCCAATACTCCTTGTTCTTCTCAAACCCAACTTCTTCTAGACTCATCAATGTTTTACCTTTGTCTTTTGCCTTGTTGGATGATGGCTAACCTCGTGAGGTATTTTCATGCATTGCATTCAGCTTCAAAAGTCCATTCTCTTGCTTTAGTAATGCCACCATGTGATTTGACTTTGCAATATCATCCTTTAGCTCTTGTATTTGTGCTTGTTTCTCTTTGATAATTTCTTCAATTGATTTGTCTGCATGGTCAAACATCTCTTGCTCATGAGGCATCTCCTCTTCAAAATGATGCAATGGGGAGTCATCTGCGTGCCTAGGTGGCTGCTCCAATTCTCCATGAACTTGTTCCACCGTATTGTCCTTGAGCATTTGCCTAGTTTGTTCTCTAGTCAACATTTTGGGTGTATACATATTCTTGGTGCTCTTAGGGGAAAAAAACAATTTTTTCCCTTTCTGGTAAGTCTGTGTAATCTCTACCACATGTGTCTTTCTAGTTGACAACCTGTTGGATGAGTCAACCTCCTATGGCCTTGGCGGTGCTAATGAAGTGTTTTGACTGCTGGGTTGACTAGTGTTTTTGACCTCAGGCAGAAGAGAAACTGACCGGATGAAATCCTCTTAAGGCATGTTGAATTCTGAAAGTTTTTGGATGACCATGACCTTTACCAAACCATGATGAAACAAATTTGTTTTGTGATATTTCCCTTTGCTTTGTAACTTTTCTATCATTTTGACCAGGCTTCTGAATCAGTAATGAGGCAAGTTAAGTGTCTTGATGGCAATGAAATGCTTCAACAACCTTATGTGATATTGGTACAGTCTTGAAAATCTCCCTTCATAGGTAAAGTATTTCATGATCATCTTTATCAACAGGGCATATCTATCTAGCAACTTCCTGAAAGGAAAAATATGAGTTGGAGTATCTTTATAGTGTGGTTTCAGGAAAACCTTGTAATTTTCAATGTCCAAATCCGTTCCTTTAAACCAGATTTCTCCATGATTGGGAATACCTATAGTTGTGGCAATGACATCTGTGGAAATAGTGAAGTATACCCCTGCAATTGTGGTCTTATCCTTCTTGAAATTGGTGGCAAAGAGGCTAGTAAATTTAGCATGGCAGCCCACCTCTTGAATTCTTTCACAAAACCCTAGGCAACCAACATCTTCAAATAATTTCTTCATGAAAGGTGAGGCCATGATTTCTCTGATCTATGTTGGCTCATACCTAGACACTTTCCCACTCTTATTGTACCTCATTTTTTGAGTATCACTGCTTCTAGTTTCCTTGATGTGAAAATCCTAATTTTCAGTGGGAAAGGGAAGGGGTAAGGTATAATTTGTGGAAACAGGGGATAAGGGAAAGTCTGGTAGATGGAGGGAAAGTAGTGGTTAACTGTTGTCTAAACTCTTGGGGAAATTGTGGAGAGTAGGGATTGGTGTTAGGGAGTGTAGGTGAGGGTGTTTAAGCACAAGATGCGGGTTTGTACAATAAAAATGGAAAAATATGACTGAAATATTAAGACGTAGCAAAACCCTAAGAGACGGTTTTTTACTGAGCTATATGAAGAAAATGAAGAAAAGAAGGGTAAAGGTGGCGTGAATGTGGCCCACTTAATTATTAATGATGATCTAGACCTATGACCTGGTGAAGAAAACCTATGCAACTAATTACTTTGCTTCCTTTTCAAAAGCGCAACACTTCTGCCAGATGTGCAACGAGGGCTGCCAGAAACGCAGCGTGGGTTGCGAATAAGTGTTTTGTTGGCGAATTTCAATGTTCTAATGGTTGAGATGGACCTTGATGGTGAAGAGGAGTTTAAGAAAAATGAAATGAGGATTGAATATACTAGGATGGCCTTTTAATAGCTTTGAAAAGTCGATTTTCCTTTGAGTAATAGAGTGATATTATGTGATGTGATTGCATCATGATTTTCTTATGTGGAACATCACCTTATCTTTATCTCAACTTGTTCTTAAGGTGATAATTCCCATGGTAGTGACCCAAGTGATGAATATAACTCACTTTAATTTTTTATGACTGACCTTATAATGTGATATATTCAAAAAATGAATTATAAGCCATGAACTAGATGATGATGACCATGAACACGTGGAGGGATTAACACTGACTTAAACATGCTAAACAATGACCAAATTGTATTTGGAAATTTGTTTGAAAATTTGGTCTAGGACCTTATTAACTCGGAGGAAAACAAGAAAGTCAAGAGGAAAATATGTAGTTAGACTTCCAATAGCTTATAGGACCCTAACACACATCTCTATTCAATCCTAGGCAACCACGAGAGTCTATCTTTGTGAATTTTATAATAGGCCTACCAACAACATGCAAAAACCATGATGCAGTTTCTATTGTCATTTATAGGTTCTAGAAGATGGTAGTACTTGCACCTTGCAAGAAAATTGACTTTAAAAAAGACATAACATAGTTTTTTTTGCACACATATGGGTCAACTTTGGAGCACCAACATAAAAATGTTATCTAAGGGTGTAATAGAAGGCATACCAAGTAGTAATTCACTTTGTAGTAGTATAATTAGTAGAAGCCACTTCATTTATCTTGATGTATATTTTTAGAGGAAAATTGAAACTTCCTCTAAGCTTGAGCCAAAATTTCTAGATGATTACTAGTGAGGAGTAAGCACTGAGCTTGTTTCATGTCAAACAAGTCTTAAAGTGTTCACTGAGACTATGTATCCATGAATCCAACATTGCATCATTCATTTGGCCATGATATTTAGGTAATGATATGCATGTATCGAGATGAAAAATTGAATTCTTAGGTTGGTTACATATTGCATCAGTGATGGCACTAGCTAGTACCTACAAGAATTTAGTTAGAGGGGAATTTGCATCATTTCAAGAATAGTCTTTGAATGGATGCATTTTTTAGTGAGATAAGCTAGAATCGAAATGAGATGTTGGAAAGAGTAAAAAAATGAATAAAAATATTCCCTATGGAATGCACCAAAGAAGATCTAGGTGGGAGGGAAACCTTCATAAAACTAGAAATGAGAAAGAGGGTGTTTGGTTTGGAAGGGAGACCTTCAGAAGACCCAAATCCTTGTGATAGATGAGTGTTTTTTGTTGGTGTTGAGATAAGAGAACCAAAAATAATAAAGAGAAAATACCATAGGTGCACCAACTTTAGATAACATTCTTACAAAGTGAACTATCTCACTCTCATCAAAATATTATCCAATGATAGTGAGCTGATCTCTCAACTTTGTGATCTTCATTAGATAGCTCAGTATAGTATCATTTTTTCTCATGTGAGCACTGGAGAGTTTGTTCTCAAGAATAATTTTACAAGACAGATTGACACTCTGTTACAACATTACAAGGTCATTAGACAGATTGACACTCTATTACAACATTACAAGGGAATTAGACTCTACAGTCTGCATTTCCACTTTACCAAGTTGGAAGCGCCCTCCAACATGTGATGCTCTTGGAGACCAAACCTAGTCATTGTTGCAACCCCTAAATGCACACTTGAACAAATATACCAGAAACAAAAGAAATAAACAACAACATTCAAACAGCATTCAAACCTGTTGGTGCCTCCTATAGATCTTTGTAGATTAGAAAGTCTCATGTCATGCCCTAGCTATCATATGGATTCACACCCTTCTTTAAAGATAGTACTAAGTAAATGCATGCTACAACTGATAAAGCAAATTCTAGCTATCTTGAATGCTAAATCTAAACAACAGTTCTAAATCTAGGAAAATGATGAGACTAGTGCATACATGCATCCTCACTTTATCATTGTCTATCACTGCAACACACTTCCCAAAGCAGACTAGTGTTGCACCATCACTATGCTCTCTCTCAGCTGCACACAAGAAACTAAGAAGACAGATCTGTTGTGCCATCAAGGATCTATTATGTATGTTGGTTGCACCCAGCTGTAGGAGAATGCTAACCTAGTATCCAGGTAAACTCTATCAATCCAGGTTCAACTTTTTTCGTCTCCCTCTTGGACCTTTATTTTTACTTTTTTGAGCAGCAAAAGGGATTTTAATCCCACTATACATTCCTCCTCTAGGATTATGCTTTTGTAGATCTTACTAATACATTCTACTTTTATTGTTTATTTCTTATTCTTAACATTTTTGGTTGCGCATAGAGGTTTTGTCCACCTACATAGATAGAGTATTTATGGGTGTTATGGGTGACATACTACCAATAGATTCCAAACTTTTATACAACGGTGTACTTTTATGTAACTTGTTGGGACTCAATATCTTTTTGGTAATTATACCAAGTAGGATGAATGGTTATGTGAGTTTTTTTTCTCCAAGGAAAAGCATATTCAGATGGAGGGTGGATGAACCCCCAACCACAATAGAAGTTGGTAACCCAAAGAGACCTATTCTGACTTGAACCTCAGTGAGACTAGAAAGGGAGACCTCATAGTGAACTCCCCCTTGAAACAATCCTTTTTAATTGGCTGAGATAACCCACTAGGCTAATGGTTATATGAGTTTTATGGCTATGACTCAAATGTTAGAAATAAAATTGTGGTCTTATCTTCAATTGCAGATGGTTTATAGTTGAAAAAGATCCCATGCTCTTTTTTCTAGGACAAAATGATGGGTTGGTAGACTTAGTGGCCAAATGTGGAGATAACGGTGAGTTATCATGGTCAGTGCATTGGGGCAAGCAGTCCAATACTCTTTAGCAAAAGAATCACATGCCCCCCCATATTGAATTGAAATTCCCTGCAATAGAACAAAGATGATCAGTGAACATCATCCTTCAACATTCAAAATGCATCAAACACTACATCAGAAAGTGTTGTCATCGGTATTAATTTATGTTGCATTAATATTACTTGAGTTAGGATTGTCCAAGACACGATCCTTTTCCAAATATTTACTATTTAAATATGTGATCCATAAATGGTAGGCCTATGGCCCATATATCTCATCAATATGGATACTCTACGGAAATAAACAATGCTTCTCTACAACATCTGCTTAGATTTGGGGTTTGAATTTGGTTCACTTAGTATTTCCTGGAATGAAGGCTCTATTTCCTTATTTGGTTGAAGACTTCATTGGTCTATTTGCATTGCTAACTGAAGGTGCCCACGTAGCATTTTCATTATGCGAACAAAGTCAAATCTCCATTTACTTCAACTAATACGTTTACATATGTTCTACCAATCTACAAGAACTTCTCACTTCTGCCTGGATTAATATTTATAGGAGATCTAAAATAGCTATTTGATAGAACACATGATGGATGTAAGTGCCATTTTATCACACACACATCCAGATGGGTTGTCATAGGTTGCTCACCAACTTTTGAACTGAGGGAAGTTCACCACGTTTTATACAGAGGTGAATGGATGAGGTTAAATATCAAGGTTTACATCTCAATAACTACCAGTGAATTAACATATAACGAATGGTATAATGGGAACCAACCAATAATGTAGGCAATGGGGACAATTGCTATGATTAGAAGCCAACCATACTCTTATATTAATTTAGTGTTGGAATTCAACAGTCAAACAAACTCTAACATTGTTTGTTGCTTCCACACATATGAGCATAGATATTTGCTTATTCAATGGAGGGGGTTAAACTCACCAACTATTCAATAAATGACAATTTTAAGTGCCCAATTGATTCAATTCTTGGGGATTTAGGACATGACATCCAACGCATACACTGAAGACATTGGCTGTAGTATATGAATCAATAGACCAAACAATTCATCCTTTTAGTGATAATGCTAATCGATGTTGTAACTATGGAATGCAATCCACGATTCCACAGATCAACAATTATGGTGCCAGTTGAATAACACATGAACAAAACAGAGTGTGAATCACTATGGTTGGTACATAGCAACCAAATTCTCAATTTTCTTAATGCTAGGAGTTAAAACGAACCGAAGAGAGTTCTAATACAAGAACAAGATATCAAGCTCAAGAAGACCTTCACTGATTGAAAATTTGATCTATCTACAAGAAAATACTGTCTCCTAGTGTGCATCATCCAATCTCATATATTCAAGGAAAAAAATTCATGGCATTATAGGTTTCGTGTTCAAGGAAAATTGTAACTATCCAAAAACAGGTACAAGGGCTACCCATTAACATAGGAATAATTCCATGGTTTACATTTAAATTCTATGAATATAAGAGCAATGCCTGAGTAAGAATAGCTTCAGGAAGATTTTTTGACAATTCATGGAATAAGCCAAGATATACTTTAATGGTGATCATCAACAACAAATTTAAGCTGAAGGGCATAAAAGAAATGGATTTTTACTCTGAAAATAAAAAAGAGTATATATTTCATAGCTCCATTAAGGAAAGAGTTACAAATATCTAAACTATTGAATTGTTGACATTGACAAATTACATGATGTACCTTTGTTTCAGACAGATGAAATTAATACCTGAGAAAGTCTATGCCAAATCTTATCTCTTTTCAAAAAGAAGAATCCATTGAGGGAAATAGTAGTAAAGATGCTAAAGATGAGATCAATGTTAAATTACAAGGGAGGAGTCTTTTGGTGTGATTCATATTGTGGTTGCTTGCCKTGAGCTAAATAAGTCTTCTAGAGGCATCATTGTCTTATTTTAGTAGTAACATGGAAGAAKATGGTGTTAAAAGGTGTTCTCCAGATATGGATAACAAATGCCTTGACTCTTTAAGTTAGATGGACTAAGCTAGGGAGATATCAGAAGCCCATGTCCAAAACTTCCATCAACGATTGATTCAATGAGAATGTGGCCTTGTGATCAATCCATAAACATAAAAACAACCATGTCAAGGGGGAAAGTAGCAACAATCTGTTTTGCAATTGGGAAAGATGGACCCCTGAGTTTATCTTGGCATGTATACAATGTGAAAATATTTAGAATCTATAGTATATGTTATCTGCACAGGCAATATCATGGACGCCATGAGATTATTAATTTAGGCAATGTAAAATATTTCTTATTTATAATTTTTAGATAATCACTGTTTTTCCTTGCAAACTTTAGGATTATCACACCATTTGAATGATATCCCAATGGACAATTCCTTTACAAATTCAATCAAATTTACAAACTTCAATGTGATTCTTTTCTAAAATAGGTACAACCAATTGTTTCTTGAACTTGATCGTCTTTTTTGAAGTTGAATGTCCTTTTCCTTTAATTCTTGATTTGTCTATACTTTTAACTCTTATTCTTCAAGCTTTTGTGGCCATATTTGAATTTCTTGGAAAACATGTTGAATACTTTTGGAAGGCTGCAGTTTCATAAGGCAATTTCTCTCAATGTTTTCAGCAATTTTACTGGACCAGACAACTGTTCATCCAATTTTTGTATGTAAACCTGAGGGTTAGGGTTGGTTTTTGCCTTGAGTTAGGAAACTATTACTCACATCTGACATATCTCAGAAATACTCTATATTCTTGGATCAATTATTAGAGAAAAACCATGTTTCACCAGTTTTCTTTGAAGTTTCACATTTATATTAGTAGAAAAAAAAAATTACAAATACATAAATGTATCTTCCCATACCAAATAAACTAGCTCAAAAAACATCGTTCTCCTAAGCATTGGAAAAATGTAAATTAATCCCAACATCAACACCATTATCCTCAGTAATGAAAATGAAAATGAAAATCCCCACTCCCCAAGTCTATCATTGTTATATTCATCAATTAGGAATAGAATAGAACAAATTAAACTCCCATAAAAATATTCTAGACTTGGGATCATCTTATAGTCAGCTAATGCACCCATTATACAAAAACTCATCAAATATTGGCTAGAAATGTAGTAACAAATTTAGGGAAACAATTGATAACTTGGAGCAAAATACATTTTTTTCATTGGAAAAACTGTAATTTTATTCATATTAAGATAGAATTACATATATGCATTTAAGAATTTATGTCATGTTCAACAAAGAGATGGAAATAACTACTTCCCATCTGGAATTTTCTTGATAGTATAGAATATTACAAATGTTGGCTTCCACAAGGGAGCAAAAAACTAGTCTCTGAACAACACTCAAAGTTCTAAACTTAGATTTATCAAAAAGGTTTTAACAATTTTCCATATAGATAATCAAAATAAACCAGTAACCCTCCTAAATCCCCATTACATCAACATCAATATATACTCCTCCATCCAGAATAAGCTCAAAACAAAGTGGGATGAAAATATGCAGAGTGTTGGCTATCCTTAAGCTCTTGAATATGCCACTTTCCATTCTCCAACTGTAGACCAGCCTTTGAAAGTCCATCTGATATTCCATTTATTTCCCTATACATGTGATGAAAAGAGGTTGAGTTAAAACACTTGAATTTCATCAAATATTGGCCTAGAAATGTAGTAATAAATAATAAGTAATACAAATTATGTGAAAAAAGATCAGTGAACAAAATCATACCTTCTCTTGCCAAAATAAATTGAAGTAGGACATTTCAAAATTAATTCTAAAATATAGAGATCACAACTAAGATCAGAAGAGTTTCCTAACATATGGTTGGAGAGGATTCACCTTGTGTCATGTTCCTCTAATTTCTAATGTATGGGGATGAACACAACTTTTTTCACATGATGCTCTTCTCTCGTCTTTTACCAATCTGTCCAAAAGAAATCATTAATATGTAAGTAATAAACTATGTTTATAAAAT
>JASDQU010102769.1:268886-282719 GCA_032191745.1 Picea mariana
TTTTTAAGGAAGCTACTTGGAGAGTATAAATAAGAGGCAAGGCTCTCTCATTTTAATTAAACTTGAGAATATTGAATATATATAGGTGTCTGAGGTAACCAAGGATTTCTAAGCCGAATTTCTGAGGGAAGGTGAAGAAAAGAAGGATGAGATGCAAGGAAGGATAAATTCTTTTGATGGTGCTTTCTAAGGTATGTTATTTATAGGTCATCTCACCATTTTCGCTATAATTTTTTTTATATAATGACTCAGACTATGAAATTTATATTCCATTAATAAAACATACCCAGTTATCTGTGGTAAAAAATTCATCTTGTGGGTCATTTCATTTTGGGAGTTACACTCCGTGGAAAATAGGGTTTGTGGCTAGTCCTAAAACTAGTCAAAAACAAGTGTTTCGGGTACAAACGCCATAACTTCTTGATACCAGATCCAAATTCATAGAGACAAAATGTTTTGGTTAGGTTAACTTATATATTATGTTGTGTAACAATTTCAAATCAATTCAATGAATATTTCGTGCAGGGCACGCTCTACAAGGTCTCTCTCTATAATAAGCCAGAATTCAACAAGGTATGTCATTTTTTCTATAACTCCTTTTATGAGAGGTTCCAAGTAGTGATACTTGGAGGAATTGCACAAAACACACTAAAGAATATTGTGTATCAGTTTCATATCTTTATACATTACAGTTTCAAATTTATTATTACTTCAAGTTAGGGTTGTTGACTAATACAAAACTAGGCATGTGAGACTAAAGAAAAGTTTGATGAAAATGTTAGTCTCGTTGTTAAAGTTAAGGAAGGTTTGTAGGAATGTGATCATATACATCAGGTCTATTACAGAGCTACAAATCAGATTTGTATGATGAAATTGATGAAGGCTTTTGGTTGAGGTACATGTTGAGTACATGGTTGAGACAAGTAGTTGATGAGTTGGCACATACATGAGGTGTATAGTTGATGATGTTGGTACATATTGATGATTTATATTTGATGAGTAGTTGACACATGATTGGTACATACTTGGTACATGGTTGGATGCACTTGTTTATGGTACAGGTTGATTACATGTTGTTTGGTACAGGTTGGTGCATGGTTGATGCACTTGTTTATGGTACAGGTTGATTACAGGTTGAGGTACAGGTTGATGCAGGGTTGATGCATGGTTCAAATTTATTGATACAATTTTACAGTGGTATATCTCACAGTGATAGTGTGAAAATGGTTCCATCATTCTACTTCTACTTCAGGGTGGCAGGACGGGGCAAGGACATGTAGTTGTAGCCATCTTCTAGTTGTAGCTGGAGAACATAGGGGGTTGTATCCTCCTTCTGGTTGTAGCCAGAGAATTAGGGAGTTGGAGCTTCCCTCAGTTTGTAGACTAATAAACTAGGGGGTTGGAGCCTCCTTCCAGTTGCATCTGGAAAACAAAGGAAGTTGGTGCTTCCAATGAATGTAATTCTTCAAGACATATAAGAAAAAGAATTTCGTGTTTTTTTCCTGCTTTGGGTTTCGACGTAAAACATTGGTGTACTGTGTTTGTGTATGATGGTTCATTTGTTCATTGCTTATTTAATCTGTAGTTATTGGATGATAATGTTTCATTGATATAACACTTGGATTATATGGTTAAAAAGGATCAAATTGCTCTATTACTGATTCACCCCCCCTCTCAGTAATCCAACACAAGTAGTGTCTAAACTTCTGCAGCACATATACTATAGCTAAGCCTTCTCTTTCATTAGTAGTATAATTCTTTTCAGATGTGGAAAGATTCCTTCTAGCAAAGGCTATAGGGTGGTCAATATCTCCTACACCTGGCTGTGCCAAGACTTTTCCTAATGCAATGGATGAAGCATCGACATGAACATTGAATTCCTTACTCCAATCTGAAAAAACCAAAATAGTCGCAGTGACCATTTTATGATTTAGTGTGTCGAAGATATGTCGGCATTCTTCTATCCATTGAAACTTACTATCCTTCTTTAATAGATTCTCCATCAGTGTTGTTATCTATGCATAACCCTTAATAAACTTTCTATAATATCCAATGTGTCCCAATGCAGTGGGCAACTGTCTAACCGAAGTAGGAGGAGGTAGATCGACAATGATAGAAATCTTGCAAGGATCTACCAACAACCCCTACTTACACACAATGTGTCCTAACAACACTCCAAAAGGTGAAAAGAAAATGCACTTCTTTAAGTTTAGGGAAATCTGACATTTCCTGCACTTATCTAACACTAATCTCAAGCATTCAATATGATCTTTTAGTAGACTAAAAACACTCCAGACATCAAAGTATGCCTCCAAAAACTTATGTAAAAATTCCTTAAATGCTTCGACCACCACCTTGGAAACGATGGTTGGTGCGTTCTTTAGACCAAAAGGCATCACAATGTACTAAAAATAACTCCATTATGTTGCAAATGTAGTCTTATGTTTTTCCTCCTTAGCAATTCTAATATAGTGATATCCTAAAAATCCATCTGTGAATGAGTAAACTTCCTTTCCTCCTACATTATCTAGAACTTCATTAGTAAAAAGTGTAGGGAATGGATCATGTAAACATGGATCATTCAATTTACTTAGATCTACACAGATTATGATTTATCCTGACTTCTTATCTTGGACCACAATAGGGCCGATCCATTCAGATTCTTCAATTGTTTCTATGATTCCTGCTTCCAACATTCTATATAATTCAATCTTAACTTTCTTCTTGTACTTGGGATTCAGTCTGTAAGGCCTCTTCTTGATATGCCTTGAATCTTCTTTCAAATAAATATTCATTTCTCGCATGGGTCCTTTTATGCCCTTTATGTATGTGAACTTGGTTGGAAACAAGTCCTGATATTGATGCAATAGTTCTGTAATATTACTAATAGTATCATCATCCCAATAGTCTCCAACATTTGCTAATTTAGGTGTTTGCTCTGTTCCAATATTAACTTTCTTAATTTTAATAGGCTACCCAACAAAAGGTAATTCAATCCCTAGCCCTTCTATGTCTCTTTGTCCTTAAGTTTATGAGATGTTCACGTTCCTAGGGTCATCATCCTCATCAACATTAATATTATAACAACCCTGTAACTTCCGAAGAGGCGCAGTCCAATCATATTCTTCTTGTTCAAGAGGGTGGTTAGATACTTCATCAAAGACCTTTTGTCTTACAATTTGTAAATATTGATCTACTGTGGGGTACTAAATTTCAAATAGGAATGTAGCTATAAATCTTTGGGTCATACCATACCAATATGTAGTGGCTAAGCACAGTTCTACTTGAATATACCAGTTGATTGACATAGTATCTAAGGTGTTAATGAACTTATGTACCTACTGTTCTTTAGGAATACTTCTCTAGGTTTCCTCACAACTTTGCGTATGGTCCTTATGAAAACTTTGACCTATGTATCAAACTTCACATCCTTTATCTTGGTTTGAAAAGTGCACTGTCAACAAGGTACAACATTGTATTCATTCCATAATGTTCTTCTTGTGAGCTTCCCACCATCTGGCTGGAGTTGCTTTCAAGGTTTCATCTAGTGCCAACAACCTCTATTGTATTGGTACAATTCCTTCAAATTCAAGTAGAAATGTCTCTAAATTATTAAAGCCATCAAATGTAGGAAGATTAATTACTTTTGTACCAATCCAACGAACTACTTTAGTCAATCTAGCACACCTACACATAGAGACTTCATACATTCTGTTATGCCAATTTTCCAATGCTTCTTGTGAATCTGATGAGCATGCACTTTCACTTCGCCAACTTAGATTTCCATCTGCTGTAGGATTAATATAATCCTGCTGTCAGTTTATAAATTTTCTCTAGCTCATAGGCGCGGTCTTCTTCCCTTATAGGTTCTGTGTATCTGCGACCTTCATCAGGATCAAGAGGTGCAATGACCCTAAGGCCATCACCCTCAAATTCCATTCTTCTCTTTTTAGGTCAACAAAAGTCAAATTGTTGAAAGCCCAATCAATTTCCAACAGTGCAGGATAGGGAAAACTACCATCAACAATATCGATCACTTCAAAGTTTGCAAATGTCCTCACTCCATTGATGTCCACAGGGACATGCTCTAGTCTTCCAAAGGGGCTCACTGCCTACTGGTTAGCCATCTTGAGCCTAATAGGAGAGTATATAAATTTAGGTTTCCCCATCAATGCCCAAGTCTGCTTCGTCATAACATTTACTTTTGATCCCAGGTTGAGGACCACATAGTCCACGTTGTAGTCTCTAATCTGAGCAATAAGGTGCAGTTCCTTGCTTTTCCTCCTTTTCCTAGATACTTGATTCACAACTCTACTCAACATAGGATCTATTCTTCCAATTTTAGACTGTGTTATAAGGTGTTGTAGCTCATGCAAAACTCTTTCATCTTTACTCAAATTGATACAAGTATACAAGAAGTCCACAAGCTTGCTTACCTCTTTTCCTTGCCTAAGTGGGATAGATTGATCGAATGATGGCATCATTTCACATTCCTTTACTTCTGGTTGTACCCTAGATGAAGAAACATGTTCACCTACAAATTATCTTCTTGCTTCTTCAAAAGTATGCTTCTCTTTCCTTGGATCAATTAATGGAACCTTCTATGAAGCTCTTCTGATCCCTGATCCATATATATTTTTTCTTGGAGTCACCCTATCTTCTCTTGTGACAATGCCTCCTCTAGTAATAACAAAGACTCTGGGTTCCTCACTGCGAGGTTCAACTGATATTAGTTGGAATTGTTAGTTTCCACCTCATCTTTCCTAAATATTAGCTAACAATACTAGACAATCTTAAATGACATGGTCAATTGAATTACAATAGTTGCAAGTAGTGCAAGGGTTCTAACAATCCCTTTCCAAATGACTTGGCTGGGTGCAGTTATAGAAAATAATCTGGCCTCGACCTTGACCCATGCCTCCTCCTCGTCCTTTTCCCCTGAACCCACCACGGGGATTCAATTTCCCTCTTCCTGGGGAATTGAACTGCACAACATTTCCTTCTTTCTATAGTTCTCCTTGAATTCTATATGCATCCCTTGATCTTTCATGCATGAGGTCATAAGCCCTACAATCCTTCTCATGATGCCCCATAGATTTGCAGAATGTACACTAAATATTGGTGGGTGTCTAGACATATTTCGGCATATAATAACATTCACCAGGGTGATGTCTAGTTCTACATACCTTGCACCAAGGTAAAGTATCTTGCTTTAAAGGGTTAGGGGCTTGTTGGCCCTCGACCAAGTTTTGAGGAAACCTTGGTCAGGTTTGACCAAGTTTTGGAATTCGACACATTGGTCGAGAAAGGAGTGCCCAGGCAGAGTTGAGATCGTGGATCTCATCTATTTTGTGGGCTATGTGGACCCAGTAAGGGTCCCTAGGGTTTTTGTAGTGGGTTTTGGGATGTCGGCCCATGGGGTTTACCCATGATTATGCCTTTTTGTAAGGGATTGTAAAAGTATAAATAAGTAAGAATGTATCATAGAAGGGATGCTTTTGAGGGGCTTGTTGAAGCGAAGTCTTGGTATCTAAGTGCAAGCAATTTTGGGTGCTTTGTGCATTAGAATGTGTATGTAAGGCTTTGTGCTCGATATCAAATTCAACTTTGTGCCTAAACTTAGTTTTGGAAGGAGGATCTAGTGCTCAGTTCGCAGATCTCCTGTCCTATGCGAAGCTTGGCTCTATGGCTTAGTGCACAAGAGAAACTGAATGTAAGAGATTGAAGAATAATAAAGAAGACAAATCAGTCGGTGGACGTAGCCCCACATTGGGGTGAACCACATATATCTTGTGTCTTTAGTTTTCTTTGTGCTTTTTTGGTTATGTTATGAATCTACTCAGTGCCTTGAATGTTATGTATGATAGATAGATATGTTGTTTCTTAGTGATTTTCTTGTGTTAAAGATAAATGAATGATTAGATCTAACTCAGTGCTATGTGCTAAGTGGTTGAAGTGCTTAGTCTTTGTTTTTACTTCGCCGATCTCTATTAGGTTATGTTCTGCGATGTTTTTAAAGCTAATGAACTAATGCATATCATCTTCTAAGTGTAAATAGAGTACTCTGCGAAGTGCTATTATCACAGATCTGTGTCCCAGCTTGGTTATAGACACCTACATCATGTTAACCCCCCTGCTTCTACCTCGGGTGAGACTTCTCCTTCTTCGTAGGTGTTGTAGAAAGGGCTGATAGTTAGGGTTTTGTTGGTGCACTATTGAAGCGTTGAACCCTGGGTCTGCCCCTGTGCCAAAAAATAGTGTTGTTGCTGGGATCTGAAACTGTGAATGATGGGAACTGAAGTAAAGAAAATAGAAGCTCTATGCATAGATCTATTGTTGAAGTGCACAATACTCTACTTGACTTGCAAATCTCTATGCTAAGAAAGAAGTCTGACTTGAAGAAAAGAGGTAAGATATTAAAAGAGGTAAAGATTTGTGCTTTGATAAGAGTAATATAAGAGAAAAGTTTTGTTTCGAAAGCATGAATTTAATTATGTTTAATAGATTCTAGCCTAGTCCGAAAGCTAGGGTGCATTTGGAATAAAGAGTTGATCTAACTAAAGATAATATAGATGAATAAATATATGTTATTCCTATGCATAGAAAGAATTTTTGGACTAATAAGTGGATGCAGGAACCTAGAAAGAATTTTTGCAGATTGTAGGTCCAACACTATGATCCTAGCGCATAGTACAAAAGAAGTTGGGGAACATAAAAGAGAAAAAGAGGATTGACATTGTGTTATAACTACAGAAGGTCAGGACATATTGCTAAGGAATCGCCTGGTACAGGTCCTATCTGTCTTTGTTGTAAGATTGTTGGTCATGAGGTTGAGGATTGTCCAAGGATGATTGCTAAAGTTGAAAGAATGAACATGAGACAAGAAAACTATGAAGGAAATGAAGAGACTAAGAGCATGTTAGAGAATCATAAAGAGAAAGAATTAGAGAAATATCAGACTATATTAGTACAGTTGAAAGAAACAATGAATGAGAACAAAGATGTCAGTTTACCAGAAATCCTGAAAGTAAAACAATGCATAAGTGAAAGAATAGAAGACTTTGACATAGGTTGTGTCTTGGATGAAGAAACACAAGTGAATATTATGACAGAAGACACTTGGGAAATCTTAGGAAATCCCACTGTGATACTTTCATTGGGAAGGATAAGCTTGTTTAAGGGTAAGATGATAACTTTATGTGGAAGATTTACTAATGTACCTATTATTATCCATGGAACATCGACTAAAGAGGAATTTGAATTCATTAAGGTTGTTGAGAACAATGGCCCTTTCCCACTTTTTCTAGGTAGGACTTGGATTGAGAAGGATCAGATTAGAAGAAAAGCAGAGGAAGAAGCTACAAAATAGAAAAAAGCAAGAACTAAGGGATTTCATAGCCAGAAAAATAGTTCGACTAATAGAAGAATGAGAGGATAAGTCAAAGCAACAGAAGGAAAGAGAACTAGGTTTCAAGGTTGAAAGAATGCAAGAAGGTTTGAAGGACCTATCTATGCAAGAAAGAAGTACACCCACCCAAGAATTAATAAGAGAGGGGATATTAACTTCGAACCCTTTGAAAGCACATCAACAGTGTGAAGTCACTACACTAGGAGAAGATATGAATAAGAATGAAAATAAGATTCTAGAAATAGTTAGAGAGACTCAGATCACATGAAAGAAGGCAACAAAGCTCAGTAAAAAGAAAGATAAGATGGAAAATCTATAGGAAGCTACAGAGACCAGATGGAAGACTTCATAGAATGGAACCTCGCAGGAGGTAGGTTCGTAGTATTTGAACTTCGCTGGAACAGCAAAACCACGCATAATGGGACTTCACCCTAGTGAAGATATATGACCATTGGAGGTGCCCCAGTTAGCAACAATGCTCATGGAAGACAACATCAATTTTTTCTGCGGAGCCATGTAGGATTCTTTCGAGGACATCTTGCAAAGATATGGAGTGAAGCATGATGAACTATATGGCAGTATTGAAAAGGAATTGAATGAAGTACAACAAGCTATTCGTTTGGTCCACCTAGTACCTACTATGTCATAGATTACAGAATTGGGGGATGAACCAACCCAATTGAGAAGACTATCATATGAGACAGAGGCTCAACTTTAGCAAGTCCAATAAGAGAAGGAGAAGGCTACAAAAACATTGAAACAAGAGAAAGAGGAAGTCTTAGAGAAATTATGAGTAGCATGGTACTGTGTAACCTCCTATGAAAATGAGAAAGAAGAGTTTCAGACGATGATCTAGGAGGAAAAATCCCAGCTACAGAGAGAAAAGGAGCAACTGCTCGTAGAACAGGCTATGATCAAAGAAGCAGTGAATAAATCATGTCACTCTGTGCTAAGCTTGGAATAGGAGGAACATGAGTCGATTGAGGTTCAAGTGGCAAAGTTCACTGAGACCATCCAATAGCTTCAAGAGAGGATAACAGAGTTGGAGATCCAAGCAATACCGAGCACCCCACAGGAAGTGCGTGATCAGAGGGAGGAAGATGCTAATAACATAGTAATAAGGATAAGGGCCCTCACCTTAGAGTGAAAAAAGATGAGTTATATTAGCATGCAAACTTATGAATGCCTCGCAGAATATCCAGA
This sequence comes from Picea mariana, assembly GCA_032191745.1. Taxonomy (NCBI): domain Eukaryota; kingdom Viridiplantae; phylum Streptophyta; class Pinopsida; order Pinales; family Pinaceae; genus Picea; species Picea mariana. Next base: position 277,498 of record JASDQU010102769.1, read on the forward strand.
GCTAAGGAAACTGGAAGCGCAGTTATAGGAGGCACAACAACAGCCATTCTGCGTGCAAATGAATATGAAGCTACTCACCATAGTCGAAAGAATGCAGATATCTCAGGAAAAATGCACAGTACAACAATAGATTATTTCCATCTAGGGCATGGTAATGGAAGTCATTCAGAAGCTACAACCTGTGCAGGATGAAGCCTGCAAGGTGTTCAAATAAATTGAGGGACAAGGCTCACAATTGGACCAAGTTGTTGAATCAATATAACAACACTTGGAAGTGTCTGTTATAGAGAAGACAATCTAGGAGCTCACTGAGCAGGAGGCTCAGGAGAAGCAGCAAGTCAAGGTAGCTCAAGTTAATCTTGAGGCCTTCGAAGCAGCGTTGTCCAGACCTGAGTGACTTGGGATGAGTCACAGGTGAGTGTTGGGGGCCTGTTGGTTCTCGAACAAGTTTTGAGGAAACCTTGGTAAGGTTTGATCACTTTTTGGACTTTGACACATTGGTAAAGAAAGGAGTGCCCAGGCAAAGATGAGATCGTGGATCTCACCAATTTTTCAGACTATGTGGACCTAGTAAGGGGTCCCTAGGGTTTTTGTAATGGGTTTTGGGATGTCTTCCCATGGGGTTTACCCATGATTATGCCTTTTTGTAAGGGATTGTAAAAGTATAAATAAGTAAGAATGTATGATAGAAGGGAGGATTTTGAGGGGCTTGTTGAAGAGAAGTCCTGGTAGCTAAGTGCAAACAGCTTTGGGTGCTTTGTGCAATAGAATGTGTATGTAAGGATCTGTGCTCGATAGTGAAGTCAACTCTATGCCTAAACCTAGTTTTGGAAGGAGGATCTGGTGCTCAATGCACAGATCTCCTGTCCTATGCAAAGCTTGGCTCTGTGGCTTAGTGCACAAGAGAAAATGAATGTAAGACATTGAAGAATAATAAATAAGACGAAGCAGTTGGTGGATGTAGCCCCACACTGGGGTGAACCATGTATATCTTGTGTCTTTAGTTTTCTTTGTGCTTTGTTGGTTATGTTATGAATCTGCTTAGTGCCTTGAATGTTATGTATGATAGATATACCTGTTGTTTCTTAGTAATTTTCTTGTGTTAAAAATAAATGAATGATTATATCTAACTCAGTGCTATGTGCTAATTGGTTGAAGTGCTTAGTCTTTGTTGTTACTACGCCGATATCTATTAGGGTATGTTTTGCAATGTTATTAAATATAACGAACTAATGCATATCATCTTCTAAGTATTAATAGAGTACTCTGCAAAGTGTTATTATCACAGATCGGTGTCCCATCTTGGTTACAGACAGCTGCACCCTGTAACCCCCCCTGCTTCTACCTTGGGTGAGACTTCAACTACTTCGTAGGTGTTTCTGAAAAGGCTGGTAGTTAGGTTTTTGTTGGTATGTTGTTGAAGCATTGAACCCTAGATCTGCCCCTGTGTCAACAAGGCTCCAGAGACCAAGTATTCATTAAATAAGGGACAATGCTCTTTGTCATGGCCCTCTGATTTACATCTGATACACCATATGTCTTCTCTTTTCGCCTTTCCCTTATATTTATTCATGTCTTCAAATTGTAAAGATAAACTAGTTAATTGATTCAAAATTTGACTCATACCTAGACTGTATTCTCCTACAGGGGTTGCTTCTATTTTCATGGCAATCTCTAATGCCTCAGCCTGCAAAGCGACCTTCTGTTGCATCAGAGGAACTGTAATGTGTGGTAGGAGGGAAATTATGAACCATTGCTTATGTTGTTAGTCTAGAATATGAAAACTTAAATGGCCTATCAAGGTCTTGAACATCTGATCAAATTCCCAGAGAGGTTTATTCACCTTCTGTTTGATTTCCTTTAATTCTGTAATTCACTGCAACTCCAACTTAGGCTTCTTGAACTCTGCACTTAATGCAGTATTGGTGTCATTTAGTGGCTTAGGCTATACAGATATTGTAGAAAATTTCATATACTAGCTCAATGCACGATCCCTCAAGGTAGTACTAAACTGAGCTCTCTTAATAGCTTCATCGATGAATTGCTTAATGCTCCATACAACTTCGCATAAGACCCCGTGTTGGTCAGGATCCTCAGATCCATCTCCTCTAAAAATGGGTAATCTCATTTCATCTGCCATAGATTTTCCTTGGTTTCTCGATTGAGTATGTACTAAATTGATTGTAATAGTGCTCTGATTACTTTGGTTACTTTGGTTACTTAATGCTGCTAAAACATGAGGAGTAGTAATACTTACTTCGACAGTAGGCACATTCCTTGAAATTTATTGTTCTTCTCGATGAAGTTCCTCAGCCTCTGCTTCCTCTGCCCTTGCAAACTTTTAATATTCTTCGTCTGATCGCCATGCTTCTTCTCCACTGTAGAAATATTCATCTTGTGCCAATGGTACACAACTCTGCTTAAACAAGTTCACAAGAGGAACCTTTCTGAATGATCTCCCACTGCGTGTGTGTCTAGCCTCTACATCACTGTCAAAGTTTGAATTTTTGAACATTATCTTTAAAATCTACTGATTATTGTATCTTCAAGATATTCTTCTCATGCAATAGCATCTTAATCTTCAGTTTCAAAAAGTGTAGAAACTTTCCTCTAGGTACCTTAAATAAATACCTCTTTACTATATGATTCTACTCTGTTGATAGAAAACTCAGTAATGTACCCTCCAATAATGATATCAAACCAGAGATCCACTGCTCTAGACACAACATTATTGACTTTCTTGACTTTCTTAATCAACCTCGTTATCCAAACCACAGGTGGTCTAGATCTGATTTCGATCTGAGTGTCTTCTAGTCTGGGTAGCCACTTGTACAACTTCTTATGAACTCCTACAAAGAAAATCCCATGCACATTAGTAAAGATGTACCTTCCCAACCAATATTGTGTGCTAATACTAGGGTTCTTATTTTGAGCTTCAATGAAGTCCCTTTCCTGTTCTTCTATCCACTTCTAAATCTTTGTCTTTGATGTGAACTACCTTGACATTCCCTCAAGAAGATCTAGGTCCTGAAAATGGAACCATTTGTTGGCACACGGGCAGACCTAGGGTTCAAATCTAACATTGCACCAACAAACCCTAACTCCTAGCCCTTTCGGAAACACTTGCGAAACAGATGAAGTCTCACCCAAAGAAGCAATAGGGGGCCTGCAGGACACATGTGTCTACAACCTGAGGAAGTGCAAGATGATTCCTGAATAACATCACAAGATAACCTAGAGATTGTTAATGGTACTATGCTTAGCTTCGTGAAGTTAGTTATGTTTCTTATCTTTAGTAGAGAAAACAAAAATACAATAACAGTATAACCACTAGCACATAACACAACATCAATCACATAGAACATCAAGATTTACGTGGTTCACCCTCTCCCTAGGGCTACGTCCACATAACTATGTTTATTGATAAAATAGATGAAAATGCACAGTTCTATATGCACACTCAGCTGCAGATACTTCTCTCTCTTCCTATTTCAGTCCCCTCCCTATGCACCCAGCTGCAGGGTATATCTTCACACCCAGCTGAAGATCCAAAATACAAGAATGTTCTCAAACATATACTTTTACAACTCAATCTCCCTATATCCACATTGTTTTTTCTCAACACTTCTAGACCTCTATTTATCCTTCTATGACTCTTAGAAACCCTAGAATGAAGTCTAGGTGCAAAAAACCTAGGCACCAAAACCCTAGGTCGACATAACCCACATTTTAAGGACTTCGCCAACCTATTCTTCCTTCTTCTCCATGAGGTGCTCCAAATCACCTATTAGTGTCTTCTTCCACTTGCTGACCTTTCCACGATTCATATTCCTTGTTGCTTTGTCTTCATTGATATTATCTTTTAACAACTTTCTTTTCCTTTACTTCGCTCCTTGTTTTCCACTTCTTTAACCATTTTGTCCCCTCCTTGGTTTGTGTGCCTTCCACGCACTTCATACTTTGTCTTTCTTTTTCTTTAATATTTGCTTTCTTCCTTAATACATGACCAAGGGCCAATAGTTTTTAAAAACACCATTCCACACCAAGGTGTGATGAATACCCAAACAAAGATAATCCCAACCCCACCATAAATGGGGCAATATAAAAAACTAGGTCCCAATCAACCTGAAAATCAGCGGATCAAAATATCCTCCTTACCCGTGAAGAAGAGATTCTTCTGCAAACACATGGTCGTCAATACAACTTGCCTCCTGAATCTACCCCAACCACCTCAGAGGTAGCTCCAGCTACAACATGACAACCCCTGATGATTCCCAGCCCTAACATTGAACCAAACCCTTGTATAGCTTGTATTCCTTTACGAAAAAATGTACATAACCCTCATGCTAGGGAAACACATAACTACATTCTGGTTGATGACTTAGCATAGTCTCCTACAACCATGTTTGCGTTGGAGGTCCTCCAAACCTATCCATCACAACACAAACCCTTGCTTTCTGCCTAAGGTTCAGTCGACCCGAATGATACTCGACTCATCACCTTTGATCTAGATAGCGAAGAACTAATCGTCCCCACCCTGGTAGAATTTCAGATACCAGTTATATCTGGAACATCACAGTTCATCGGTGAATCATCGATGAAGGTGTATCCATAAGGATCATTTCCAAAGTAGTATGGCAAAAACTAGGATCACTTGAGCTACTACCATCTACCATCACCCTGAGAGCTTATGACAGTCGACCATCATCCCCTAAAGGGCTCTTCCAAAATGTCCTTGTAGAGCTTGGGGGTAAAACTATCCTAATTGACATTGAAGTTATCAACACCCCACTTGATTACAATATCTTGTTCGGGCGTAGCTACATGTATTCTATGAAGGCGGTATCCTCTTCTATGTTTCATATGATGATGTTCCACCATAATGGGAAAATCATCACCATTGAACAACTTACACATTACGAGCCTAATTATTCTACCAACATCGATAAAATTCTCCCCCTTGTCCGCACCAACTTAGATTCTTTTTCAGTCATTGACATGGGTCCTAGAATATTCAAGGACCCATCCTTGTTAGGGATTTATTATGGAGCACCACCTCTCCTAAAACATTATATTTCCACACAAGTGTGTGTAGTTTCCTCCAACAGAACAAATATCAGAGGTAATACTCCTCTCATTGAACCCCCTCCCCACATCAAAATTCCACTAGTTGATGAAATACTTCCTCAAGTATTCCCTAAAAATACCATCGAACCACTTGT
>JASDQU010102769.1:297700-314389 GCA_032191745.1 Picea mariana
GATTTGGCTGACACACTCCCATTTGTTGAGCACAGTGGTATTTACAATCTCTGGATAAATGCCTTCATAACACATTCTCTCCAAGATCAGTGCAGTGTGTCTAAGTGGTGGGCTCATGAACTACGCGACCATGTGATCATCCGCTATAGTGAAAGCATATGAAACTCTCGATATGTGAAAAATATATGATCTCAATCAATCGAGGGTGGTTATTTTCACTTACAGGGAGGGTTCATGTTTATGATATTTTCACTTACAGAGAAGGTTTGTGTTTATGACATGGTTGCTGCACATCAAATTATACATGGAAATGGATAAAATTAGTGGCATGAGTTTTTGTGAGGTGCTTTGTTATCCGGGTCTTGGTGTTATTTTAAATTTTGAATTTGAGAAGTTGTTATTCTAAGCGAATGCACCAACTTCATTCACATGGGAGATGGGTGTGTCAAACTGGAAACCCCGAATCTTGAATGTCTGAGATCACTTGATATATCAAACAAAGTGTTGACTACAGTAATCGATCCTCGACAAGATTTCATAAACCACCATGGAATAAACTGCTGATCAATCACTGCCCAATAATTCAATGAAGACATAGGGTTCTGTTCGAGCGATAGAGAACAGTCTTCTGGGAAATGGCTACCTAAATTTGTTGCCGGCGGTAATGGTGGACTTCTCGTTGTAGATAAGTCAGAAAGATTCTTCCTGGAAGGACTGACAATGTTGGCGAGAAGCATTTCTGTTTAAGCGGCATGGCTACAATGCAGAATAATCATGCTCAACGAATACGTTAGTCTCGATAATTTATTGCCTCTGACTACACAGCGAAGATGGATGGGTATTGCCTGGCGGGGGATGTTTGAAGAAGGTAACAGTTGCATGCCAAGGTGATGATACGAACACTTCAGATGACCCTTGTGAAAAAAGAATTCGGTGAAGGCACGTCGATTAGGGTTTCGACGAGAGACTGAACAGTTTGTGAGAGAGGCTTTTCCTACAGAGATGGGAATTCTTGGTGGCATGATTCATCCTCTATCCTACCAATAGGTCCCACGGCCCTCTCGCATATCGTGAACTCGACAATATTGTTGTGGTGTGTTTTTGGTGTATGGGCATTGTAATCGCCGAGACTTGAGTGCCGACGTGCCTCCTACGTCGCCCACATGAACGTATGGAGCCACCATTAGAAGAACCAGGAAAATGGCATGAAGGAAACTAGTTTCTCATTTGTATGCAGCCCGCGTGGAGGAGAGTAGAAGCCACCATTTATTTATTTATTTATTAATTATCACTGCTTTCGAAAGATAAAATAGCAAGGAAGCAACAAAAATGTCCATTTCTGAGTCCGTTTCTGAGTCGCATATTTTCAAAGAAAAAAGAAGCCACTGAGTCCATAAATCTGCGCACTGGGAGATGCAAGCAGTCATGAAAGGGTGTGCATTGATCACTGCAGTTGTGACTAATGGCTACATCAGCGACAAGGGAAAGAAGTAAAATGTCCTGAGTCCATTTCCTTGCAAGATCAGATTGGATCACATCAGTGCTAGAATGTTGTGATAGCACGAACCAATCTTGGAGATCGAACTGCTACTGAAACAAGGTGCCTCGAGAACTTCTGCCTGCAAGTGGCAGTTTTTCCGCTAGGGAAACATTGCCCATGTTATTGTGATACTGGGGTCATTGTAGATTGACTGTAATTATTGCTGGCTTCTCGTGCTCCTCATCACCTCGATCGATAAAGAGAGACAAGGATAATCGAAAAACATGTCCCCCAACTCAGATGAAAGATATCTACAATGTTGAAATTTCCGAAGTCAACGTTGCCTTCTGATAGCCTGGGCTCAAGTTCTGGCAGCTCCTCGTCACTCGCCACTCCCAGGAAAACCATAGAGATGCTGCAAGACTTCACAGGTTGAAGCTCAACTATGGAAGACTTCGAGAAAACCATCACAATTTGGCAGGAGAAGGGAGTCATTAAAGATCCACGATCCAAAATGGTGCAATAGTATTCACTTTCTTTAATTCGTGTGGTGTACTGGAACCATAAAAACAACTAGGGAACAACGGCCAATGTCGGCACAGTTTGGATAGTGAACCCAACCAATGAGTGCCTTTTCTTCATGTCTAGCAAGTAGGTTATGGCTATTGTCTTGTCTCCATTGATTGACCGTTAAAGTGAAACCTTCCAAATAGCAATCCACACATCTAACAGTCCCTGAGTGCAAAAGACGAATCGTTTCAGATTCCTGGAAAGCCGAGAGTTTCATTTTTTCCTTTAAAGGACTGATGTATGTAACATTTGAGGGGGGTGCATGAGCGCAGGACTGGGGAAAAAACCTCTGTCAAGAGAGTTTCATTGTAATGAATAAGTTTCTTATAAACCATATTGGAGTAATAAAGAAGATCTGTTATTTGCGACTGTGAGATTCATCACGGTTGATTTCTTTTAGCATGTTTTATTTCTCTTTCAGCTGTGTTAAAAATGTTTGTATTTCATTTGTGTGTTTCCTTACTCGCAGCTGAAATTGTTTTTACCATCTCTTTATGTCTTCCCTAATCCATCACGACTGCATTACATTTTGTTTTCTTTTAACCGATGGGCTTTGTTATACTTTAGTACGACCACTACTATAACGAAAGGATTTGATTTTCTGTGATTGTTTATTGCCTTTCCTCTGCACCAACTATCAGCTATGTAAGACCAATCTGCATTTTCAGAACTCTACATTTATCCTTTGCTACATCGGCCTTTCCTTCTTCTTTCCCCTACCACTTCATGATTTATCAAAGCGCTGAAAGATAGACTTACTTTGCCTCACTTTCTGCAAGTTATTTGATCTCTATTATTGTCTCTTTTTCTCAGTTTTCATTTGACTCCATGCCAAATGGACCTTTCCCTGGTTTAACACCCAAACTCCAAAAATCTAAGACCATCATTTACCCATAAATCTTCCCACCTTTTTCACACTACTTAAATTCCTATTGTGACATTGTTCAAGAGATCCCTTTCGGGTTGGAAAGGGCAGCTCCCAATCCAAAGTGGTTCGAGGTTGCCTCGGGATTGATTTGCTGCAGCCCATTTCAGTTCTGAGTGTCAACATTTTTGGCACCATTGTCGGGGATGGAGGACAAGGTTATCTTCCCTGGGATACGACAAAGTTCAGATCTATCTCTTGATGGTGAACAAGGGATAGGCATTAAATTAGCTGTGATTATTCACCTGGCGACTCCTTGGTTCGTAGACTCTACATGATTTTGTTGGCGACTCCACTGCTCTCAAATGTCGAATTCGTTCGCTGCTCAAATTGCTGCAAGGTTTGCTCCTCTGGACTTTACAAATGTTTATGGCTTTCCAAACACTATTCCAGACATTAAAATTTGGGGGGATATCCTTCCTAAATTTGGAGAAGATGAGGACGACAATCCTGGTCAAGATTTGTTTGAATTCCACAAGCTCATGGAGGAATTAGATGTACATCATGAAGATGTCCTCATGAAATTATTTATGTTTTCATTGGAAAAGGATGCTAGACTCTAGTATAAATCCTTACCCCATTCCAGTATTCCTTCATTGAGATGCTTTCACACACTTTTCCATCAGCATTGTAAGAGGATATACTCTGCTGAAATCCTTTTTGATGATTGTTGTGATACAAGTCCTCTTGATGAGGAGGAAGAAAAAATAGAAATTTTTCAAGTTGATGAAGATCAGCAGTATGAGGAAGAGTTGGCTCATAAAGATGCTGGATCTTGTGAACTTACCCAAGAAGAAGATGTAAATCTGTTTTTAAATGGCGACAGTCAGGTATTTCATGGAATTTTATAGGAAGTTAGTGAACATATTTATGATGATTTCCTGCCAGAAGATTAGATTGTGGACTCTGCCTTGTTTCATGAAAAAGATATGGTTTCCATGTTTAATGGTCATGAGCATCATGAATCAGAACATAGTGTAGTCCTAGATGTTCTAATACCTCAGTATGATATGTTTTTCCAAGCCCCTTTTGCTGAGATTTTAGATGCATTTAATGGAGGAGTATGCTATGTCATGAATATTTGGTCACAAGAATTGATGAAAGGTTCGAAAATCCATGATCACCAACAGGCCAGGTGGGGATTGTCAATTTCCTGCTTCAGCCTGCTCGGAGAAAGTGTGAGAAAGTTTCAAATAAGGAGACAATTATTGGATTGGCTTCACTGGTATTTTTGTATTATTTGATTCAGTGGAAATTTTTCAGCAGTTAGAGTAGGTGATGTATATAAATAAGCTTGACTTCAAGCACTAGATTGCAGCGGTGGTTTTCAATATGTTTTCAGTTCAGTTTTGAATCCAGTATGGTTTTTTTATAAAGCATTCACAATTTGACATGGATAAAGGCCACTTGGTCTACGGTTCTTGGCACTTTCAGGAAAGCACCATCCCTAGTTGGAGCCGATGTTGTAACAGAGGTCAAAATTGACTGGCTACCCAAGGCATGAAGAAGGCATTTCAAGGATCTTGTGTACGTGGGAACAGTTGATATATCTGGAGCCATACAAAAGCAAGTAGTATTTACATACTCTGAAGAGGATAGAGAAGTATGGATGAAAGACATCGATGGAGAGCGACGCCTGGCATTGGAACCTGAGGTGGAACAAGCAATAGGATTTCGCCATGTAATTGATTTGATTGCTTCTGGAGGAAATTTTTCGTAGCTGGAGTATGCTCAGGATTGACATATGGCATGCAGAGGAGGCACATAGTGTTCAACATTAGGTTGCAATGATTGAACCACTGCTGCAATTTTGAGACAGGAATACGGTCGATGTAATATTACAGCTGATCCGTTCGGATGGAATAGGTTACAAAAGAAATCCTCTTTACCTCCACTCTCAAATTTTGGGAAAATCCGAGTATTATAAATCCATGCTTTCTGAGCGCTGGTCTTCGAAAAAGAAGCCGCTTGAAGTCAAGTCAACAATTTGTCACAGTTTCCACAAGTACATCAAATGTATTAAGATCATGTACTCTTCTCAATCTAGCAAGAGCCTTTATTTCTGCAGCGCCGATGAAGTTCTAGCTATTCTACCAATAGCTTCAAAATTATTGTTTCAATATTGCATCCAGGAATGTATGCGATATTTGGATGCTGTTTATTGGAATTTTGTACAAGAATCCCAATTGCTAGACCTCTTATCATCTCTGCAAATAAATATTTTGCCCAATATAACTTCCAGACTTGCTATGAGTCGATGCAAGTCTCAATGTGATCATTTAGAGATGCTGGAGGAGTTCATGCCAGACATGTTGTCTATGGTCTCCAATGGGGAAGATTACATCTGCGATCTTCCGCGTAGCAAGGTCGAGAAATTTCTTGTAGATTACTGTAATGCAAATGCATCCCCAGCTGGAGCAGCCAAGTGCAAGTCTGAACTGATGAAACAGTTTATGGTCAACATGGAACGTATTAAATCTGATGATAAGGCCAAAATGAATAATTCTTGTTCTGCACTATTCTGGCTAGTAGGCATCATTCAACGTTGTGATGGAATTCTCTTTGAGAAGGTGCTCAAAATGTTTTGTGAAGATGTTGACCTTTGTAATGCGTTAACAATGAATCTGGTGACATACAGTTTGGGAACAATAAAATATATACTCGATATTTTGATTAACAGGATTCTGAAAGGTCTAGGTAATGAGGAGATAATTACTCCTCCATCATTTCACCTTTCTTTCCTTATCAATTGGGTTGATACGATGATGGATCTGAGTTCTGGTCTCATCGGGAGTGTTAGATATAGGGAGAGTATAGCCAGACTGGACAAAGGAATCAGTGATTTGGCTGACACACTCCCATTTGTTGAGCACAGTGGTATTTACAATCTCTGGATAAATGCCTTCATAACACATTCTCTCCAAGATTAGTGCAGTGCGTCTAAGTGGTGGGCTCATGAACTATGAGACCATGTGATCGTCCGCTATAGTGAAAGCATATGAAACTCTCGATATGTGGAAAATATATGATCTCAATCAATCGAGGGTGGTTATTTTCACTTACAGTGAGGGTTCATGTTTATGATATTTTCACTTACAGAGAGGGTTTGTGTTTATGACATGGTTGCTGCACATCAAATTATACAGGGAAATGGATAAAATTAGTGGCATGATTTTTTGTGAGGTGCTTTGTTATCCGGATCTTGGTGTTATTTTAAATTTTGAATTTGAGAAGTTGTTATTCTAAGCGAATGCACCAACTTCATTCACATGGGAGATGGGTGTGTCAAACTGGAAACCTTGAATATTGAATGTCTGAGATCACTTGATATATCAAACAAAGTGCCGACGATAGTGATCGATCCTCAACAAGATTTCATAAACCACCATGGAATAAACTGGTGATCAATCAATGCCCAATAATTCAATGAAGACATAGGGTTCTATTCGAGCGATAGAGAACAGTCTTCTGGGAAACGGCTACCTGAATTTGTTGCCGGTGGTAATGGTGGACTTCTCATTGCAGATAAGTCAGAAAGATTCTCCCTGGAAGGACTGACAATGCCGGTGAGAAGCATTTTTGTTTAAGCGACATGGCTACAGTGCAGAATAATCATGCTCAATGAATACGTTAGTCTCGATAATTTATTGCCTCTGACTACACAGCGAAGATGGATGGGTATTGCCTGGCGGGGGACATTTGAAGAAGGTAACGGTTGCATGCCAAGGTGATGATACGGACACTTCAGATGACTCTTGTGCAAAAAGAATTCGGTGAAGGCACGTCGATTAGGGTTTTGACGAGAGACTGAATAGTTTGTGAGAGAGACTTTTCCTACAGAGACGGGAATTCTTGGTGGCGTGATTCATCCTCTATCCTACCAACAGGTCCCACGGCCCTCTCACATATCGCGAACTTGAAAATATTGTTGTGGTGTGTTTTTGGTGTCTAGGCGTTGTAATCACCGAGACCTGAGTGACGATGTGCCTCCTATGTCGCCCACATGAATGTATGGAGCCACAATTAGAAGAACCAGGAAAATGGCATGAAGGAAACTAGTTTCTCATTTTTATGCAGCCCGCGTGGAGGAGAATCCATTGGAGGAGAGTAGAAGCCACCATTTATTTATTTATTTATTTATTATCACTGCTGTCGAAAGATAAAATAGCAAGGAAGAAACAAAACTGTCCGTTTCCGAGTCCGTTTCTGAGTCGCATATTTTCAAAGAAAAAAGAAGCCACTGAGTCCATAAATTTGCGCACTAGGAGAGTGCAAGCAGTCGTGACGGGGTGTGCATTGATCACTGCAGCTGTGACTAATGGATATATCAGCGGCAAGGGAAAGAAGTAAAATGTACCGAGTCCATTTCCTTGCGAGATCAGATTGGATCACATCAGCGCTAGAATGGTGTGATAACACGAACCAATCTCGGAGATCGAACTGCTACTGAAACAAGGTGCCTTGAGAACTTCTGCCTGCAAGTGGTAGTTTTCCCGCTAGGGAAACATTTCCCATGTTATTGTGATACTGGGGTCATTGTAGATTGACTGTAATTATTGCTAGATTCTCTTGCTCCTCATCTCCTCGGTCGATAAAGAGAGACAAGGATAATAAAAAAACATGTCCCCCAACTTGGATGACAGATATCTGCAATGTTGAAATTTCCGAAGTCAACGTTGCCTTCTGATAGCCTGGGCTCAAGTTTCGGCAGCTCCTCATCACTCGCCACTCCCAGGAAAACCACAGAGACACTGCAAGACTTCACAGGTTGAAGCTCAACTGTGGAAGACTTCGAGAAAACCATCACAATTTGGCAGGAGAAGGGAGTCATTAAAGATCCACGATCCAAAATGGTGCAATAGTATTCACTTTCTTTAATCCGCATGGTGTACTGGAACCATAACAACAACCAAGGAACAACGGCCAATGTCGGCACAGTTTGGATAGTGAACCCAACCAATGAGTTCCTTTTCTTCGTGGCTAGAAAGTAGGTTATGGCTATCGTCTCGTCTCCATTGATTGACCGTTAAAGTGAAACCTTCCAAATAGCAATCCACACATCTGGCAGTCCCTGAGTCCAAAAGACGAATTGTTTCAGATTCCTGAAAAGACGAGAGTTTCATTTTTTCCTTTAAAGGACTGATGTATGTAACATTTAAGAGGGGCACATGAGCACAGGACTGGGGAAAAAACCTCTGTCAAGAGAGTTTCATTGTAATGACTAAGTTTCTTGTAAACCATATTGGAGTAATAAAGAAGATCTGTTATTTGCGACTGTGAGATTCATCACGGTTGATTTCTTTCAGCATGTTTTATTTCTTTTTCAGCTGTGTTAAAAATGTTTGGATTTCATTTGTGTGTTTCCTTACTCACAGCTGAAATTGTTTTTACCATCTCTTTATGTCTTCCCTAATCCATCACGGCTACATTACATTTTGTTTTCTTCTAACTGATGGGCTTCATTATACTTTAGTATGACCACTACTATAATGAAAGGATTTGATTTTTTGTGATTGTTTATTTCGTTTCCTCTGCACCAGCTAACAGCTGTGTAAGACCAATCTACATTTTCAGAACTCTACATTTATCCTTTGCTACGTCGGCCTTTCCTTCTTCTTTCCCCTACCGCATCATGATTTATCAAAGCGTTGAAAGACAGACTCACTTTGCCTCACTTTCCGCAAGTTATTTGATCTTTTCTATTGTCTCTTTTTCTCGGTTTTCATTTGACTCCATGCCCAATGGACCTTTTCCCTGGATTAACACCCAAACTCCAAAAATCTAACACCATCATTTACCCATAAATCTGCCCACCTTTTTCACACTACTTAAATTCCTATTGTGACATTGTTCGAGAGATCCCTCTCGGGTTGGAAGGGGCAACTCCCAATCCAAAGTGGTTCGAGGTTGTCTCGGGATTGATTTGCTGCAGCCCATTTCAGTTCTGAGTGTCAATAGTGTGACTCGGTAAGGGCAGGAGATCCAATGGCTTTCCAACAAGTGATTGACATGACGCAAGTTGAGGCTCCTTGTTACACATTATTTTGGTCACTTTGATGATGACCCCATAGGTATGTGTTCAGGCTTCCAAAACAATCTTTCACATGAGGAAAATGGTTGAGTTCTTCCCCTACAAGGCACATTTTTAGAATGAGGCCGCAGGTTGATAGTGGTACACAGTGTGGAAATCAAGGACTTCTGTAGGTTGCTCTATGCCTAGCCTGCAGGATTTCCGCATGCTGCTATATAGGCAGGGTGCGACGACGCTTGAAGCTATGGAAAGGAAGAAGTTTCATGAAGTTTCTAGAAGGAGAATCTTCTAGAATGTGAGGTGGTGTCCGTATGGTTGTGATCTTACTGGATTTTCTGATTTGGTAGGATCATCCTCATCCTAGTAACCACTTCATCTTCTCCTATATAATAATGGATTTCTCATGGAAAAGGTTAAGCAAGGTCAAGCAATATTGAGCAAAGAATAGGCTGAAGACTGTGTGAAGAATCTTGATACAATTGATTCTTGAGGCCTCCATTTGTCCATCAAGATTTGTGGATTATATTCATGCAAATTCAGAGAAAATGTATGTGTGTGTTGGAACAAAGGACCACTGAAAGGGAACTTGCAACATCAAGGAAATCTGGTTGTATCTTCCACTTTTACTTAATATGATACAATGGCATGTCTCTTTCCCATAAAATCATTAGTGTTTTATTACATGACTCCTTGATCACATGTTTAGGTTTCCATTGAATCTATAATTGTTTCTTTCACTTTGGTTGGTATGTGTCATTGCAGATCTGATCTCACAAGAGCACCGAAGTGAAGCATGGACAACAAAGATATAAGGAAGCGATATATAAAGGTATGTCATACACTCCTTCTTTGAATATAAATTCAATGGTAGCAACCTAGGGAAAGCGTCATGTCCTGCCTTGTTTTGTTCTAGATCCAGGTGGATCTAGGGAGATTAGTTTATGTCTGCATTCGCCAATTTATCCAATAGCACTCCTTCATCAATAACGGTTCAACAAATATTCTTATTTTCCACAATGACTTGTATTTGAAACGCTAATTGAGGAGGGGGATTTGGAATATGATCTTCCAAGTAAAATATTATCAAGTTCATATCGGTAGGATCAATTCCACCAATATCCTTTAACAATGTCTTTCATTGCATAGGACATCTTTGAAGGAATTCGAGAGCTGACATCGTAGAAGGTGCATGCGCAAGATCTTCTACAATACTGTAGTTTTGAGCAGCATGCACGTGAGGGTTAAATGACGACTTATGAACAACACCTTTAGGAGGAGGGAGAAGAACTGTATCTAGACTTGATCATTTGAGATGAAGAGGATTATTGGGAGGTGAAGTCGATGGAGGAGGTTGAACCAATGGAGGTGGTGAATCATCAACTCTCTCTTTCTAAGGAGAATAATATTTGGCTCGAGTAGCGACTGGAACTTTGTTCTTCTTGGAGTCACTAGTACACATAAGTACATAAGATGTGGTAGAGGGAGAAGGTTGGTCATGAATGACCAATTGGGCCTGTTGCTGAGAAGGAAAATGTTGTAACAAAACGATGAGTGTAGGAGGTGTCTTGGTCCCTTGCAGGAACTTAGTAACCTCATAACTTCGTGGAAAATCTTCCGTATAATGATCCTCACCACATATAAGACAAGGATAATGATGTTTCCTCTTTTCTTTATCATCAACAAGATGAGTATTGGGTTTATCAGATTGTTGATTATTATTTGTATCCTCTTTATTATTACCCTTCCCTTTCTTTTTATTTTGATTTTTACCGATAGGTGTAGATTGAACAGTGTTAACCTCAAAGGTTTTACTGGGAGAAAGAGTCATAGGAGGAGTATTTTGTACATCAGCAGTGGTAGATTTGGGATTGGAATGATTGGTTTGTTTAGACTAAGTCTCAGTGTGAAAAGTGTCAATCACACCATCAACAACATGAGAAGCTACTGGAGGTGTTGGGGTTGGATTTGTAGACGTGATAGGAGCATCATGGATCAAGTCATATAGTGTTCCCGTTTGTGAATAAACAAGATACTAGTATTGGGCACGATTAATCACATGTTCTTTAGTGACGACACCACCCATGGAGACATATTGGGATATAGGACCAATGAGTGATTTGGTAAACCACTCAGCCAATAGTTGATCAGGAAGGGGAACTTTGATTAAGTGTCTTCTCCTCCTCCACTCACGAATATGATTGGAAATGTGAGTAGAAGAGGATTGTTTAAATGAACTCAAAATTTCAGTTCATGTCTCATATCGTATCAGTAACTCGTAATGAGTTAAGAAATCCATAGCTAAGGTGTTGAAATCATTGAAGAATCCTCATGGAAATTCGATATACCATTTGGCCTTCGAACCTATAAGAGTTTGTTGGAAAAGAGGTAATCTAATGGATTCGTCCATCAAAGATTTGGATGAACACCAAAGATGGAATTTAATGATGTGATTATTTGGGTCTTCCCCTGATCAACCGTCAAACTTAGGAATGTCTGATGGTAACTTGGCAGGTATGACCAACCAATAAGGAGAATGCAATATAGGATCATTCAAAATCCAAGATAAATATGGTAAATCCAAAGTAGCAAGAAACAACACTTGTCTTTTCACTTGAGGAAACTGGTAATTTTGAGGAGGTAGTCTCGTAGGTATACTGGTAGGACCATAAGAAGTCTGTAGATAGTTAGAGGGTCCTGTCAAATTCGGCGCTGGAGGGTTTTGAGTCAAATAGCCAACATGAGTTGGTTGATTGGGTATGCTTCCTTGTAATGGAGCATTATACTGAAAATATTGACCCCAGGTAGGATTCATAGATCCTAGATATGGTTTCCCGGGATTAGGGGGTACAAAAGAATTAACTTGAGGAGTTTTCCCCCTGGGCAGTTGTTGATTTCCTTGGAAAGGAAAACTCCAAGGTTGAGATTGTAATCCAGGGATATATTGCCCCTACATTGGGTTATGACCCCCAACTTGGGGTTTCCCCCCAACTTGAGGTTTCCCCCCAACTTGAGGTTGGCTTCCAATAGGAATTTGAAAACCAAAAGTGACAAAACGAGTTTTGCCTCCAACTTGATTGTAGATACTTAGGCTAGGACAATTAGATCCTCCAGGTGGAGGTGGAGGAGGAATGTTAGGCACCCCGGAGAGAACCTGTGTAGGTGTAGGAACAAAACTACTAGCAGCATTATACCTAGGAGGAACAAAAATATTAGGCCCTCCAGATGACTCTGGGCAGGATTAGCAATAGAAGTATTCAGAGCATTATACCCAAGTGGAAGTGATGGATTTGATCTAAGCAGAAGTGGTGTTCCAATAGGATCTTCAGTGATTACCAGACTTCCGACAGAAACATGCGTAACTTGTGGGACCATGGTAGAGCTAGCGAGCTGGAGAGGAAGAATTGTATGAGAACCAACCAACAATTGGTTTGAGACTGTGACAACATTACTGATCGTGCCAGTAAAATGATCTAAAGGTATTGTATAAGAAGTGGAAGTCACAAGTGTATGTGATACCATAGGTTGATTAGAGGTCCTCGGGCGTAGGTGACTCATTCCTAGTTTATCAAAAATATTTTCTCGAAGAGGTCCTCTAAAAAGAACGGACAGGACATAGCTAGAATTAAAAATTCTAGCAGTATGAATCGAAGTTATAAACGATTCACTTTGGAAGGGTGGATCATCTATACCAGACTCTATATGAGGTCCAATAAGTATTCTAGTATAATATTCAACAACATTAATGTCTCCCAATGAATTTATCCGGAGAAAAAGTGGATCTTGTACAACACTCAATAACGGATTTACAGGATGTATTGATTCCTCCAATGGAGTATAACTTCCAATCTCAAAGGTTACGTCGTTATTGACTACTCCTTCAGGAAAACCTTTGCATCCCACGGGAACGACAAGGGTCAATTTTGGCTGCACCAAATAAAGAATGAAATAAATATATGGCCAACTAGAGAAACAAACAACACTCACTAATAAAATCTAGATATCAAACACACGAACAAACCTTCTTATTTAGAAGTCACTAGTTGGTGATGAAATCCAATGTCGCGAAATTAAGACAATAAGGGCCTGGGATAAAGTGGGTGTAAAAGTTACATTGATAACCTTCTTAACAGACTTACACCCTGGTGCAAGCTCCCACATATAATCGTGGGTATACCCTTCAACGAGCCTGAGTGAGTTTGGCCAACGTCGATTCCAGGTACCATGAAGACTTTCCCCTCTACAGTCACCTTGTGTAAAAGACTCTAAAGAGATAGGCCACTAAGGTTACCAATTACGACAATGATGTCTGGGGAAGCAGTCGATAGTCCGATCCACGCGTAAGGGTAGGGTATCTAAGCCCAAAATCAACTCCAGAAGGTCCCCACAAGATTTTATTCTCAAGTGACCCCCAATAATAAGTGTAATCTCTACACTAAGACCAACAAAGCAGGGTGAGTAACTCTGTCGGCCCTAATGCGACCTTGTGATTGACCCTTGTGTTAGGAGGGATTCCTAGGACAAAATGTAGCAAGTGGATTTGAACTCTCCCTACCACAAGATACTATTGTGTGTTTTAATGCTTTGGAGAGTGTGCCTCACAACCTATTCCAAAGAACTATCCTAGCTAATGTTGGTGTATAAAAGTTCTAGAAAATAAAATTTGATAATAGATTTTAAAATTACATTGTATTTTAAAGGTTGTTGCTTACTCAAAAGGGAAACAGAAGTGAAACTGATGATGTGTTTTACCTTGACCCAATAAAATGCAAAAAGAGATTATATGCAATCGTTTCATTCAATGAAATCTAATTACAATAGGCATAAGGTTTCTCTTTCCAGAATACAAAAATTACAAAGCACAACTCCTCAATCTTTGAATGACATGGATTCCAAACAATTAAAACTACTAAATATTCCAATTTTCTCTTTCGACAAATATTTGAATTCAAAAGATTTCTTACGAAGATTACTAAAAAGAATAATAAACTTCATTCCTTTCCTTTTCAAATCAGAACAGAGACATAATCCAAAAAGAAATAATGGTCCAAGAAGATTAATGCACTCTCAACACTATTTTCCAAATCAAACTCATAATGCAAGCAAAAAATGAAAAGGTAAGAAAACTATTTGTTGAATGCAAACAAAAATTGTTTCTTAATCAACAACAATCCAAAACTTAAAATCAATCCAAAACTCAAAATAAATCAAGAACAAATTATCAAGAAAGCACTAAGGAACTGTTGGCAGCCAACTATTTTTTTTTAATTGCTCTAAAAAAAATCTGCCTACACCTCTTGTCTTCTAAACAACAAAGTATCGTCGCATTGCGCAACTAGACATTTGTTTCATTTTTGCGACAATTACAATTTGATTTCACTTCAGTTTTCACAACTGAAAGTGTGAAAACACCTCTTTTGTTGTTTAGACTGTCATCGTATTTTATTGATTTTGCTGAAGGACACTTGACCATTGGTTTATCACATGACTGCAAAAGATTCTTTCAAACTTATGGCCTTTTTCCCACTCTTACCTTGATTGCGCATTTGGATCTATTTGATTAATGAGCCATTGAGTATGAAGATTTACTAGTTACACCTGATTCCATAAAAGTCATGATTGATTTTGGTCTTATATGTTTTGATCCTTATTGCTATGAGCTCTCGACTTATTGATCATATGAGATTTGTGGTTGCACTGTTCTAAAAACTTTGAAATATAAACGTTTGAATGCGCAACAAATGCATTTGTAATATTATAAGTTGATATGAAATGACTTTGGTTTGAGTTTCACCAAGGCGCATTGATTAACCTTTTGGATTTCAATAGTTCGAATCAATGCTTGGTACATTGTTTTATGAATTCGATTTTACATTGAACAATCAAAGTTTCAAACTATACATCGGCACGATTGAATTAACATTGGTTTGAAATGTTTTTTGGACACGATGGATCGTTGGTTAGTGTTTGAACTATACACTTGGCACATGAATATAACATATGATGCTGGATGGATGGCACGTTGATTTGGTTGTACACCGATTTGAGTTGGCCGATTAATGTGTTAATTACAGATGGGAAAGCACTGTACTCAGTCATTAATACACTACATGGCGGTGGTTCTCCCACCACCTTCGCACGCATGTAGCTAATCCTCGCCTCTTTGAGCACTGAAGCTGTTAAACCCTATTGTTTTTACTCCTGCGTGTTGTGTGGTGTAAGATGAACCCTATCATGAGCAGAAGCCATGGCTCCAAACGTGAGGGCCGAGCCCAATGGGTGCCAAGCACTGCTAATGTTTGATGGTGCTTATAGCGACTTGGAAGAGTTCGGGTGGCTCCCATTTATACAAAAGTTCAATGGTTATAACCACGCTGTGGCTCGGCAATTTGCGTTATCATTTGATGACTGTCGATCCAAAGTTGGAGATGTCCAGTTTGAAATCACTGAACAGTTTCTCAGCTCGGCAACCAGCCTGCCTATTACAGGACAAAAATGGTCGAAGAGTTGCAAGGTAGATGATGTCCCGTGGACATTGCTGTTCCAATCTCAAACAGTGAGCTCATGTGACAGGGGTTTGCCTACAAAAATGCTAAAGCCGCGCTGGCATGATCTCCTAATGATAATCAAGAAATTCATTACTTGCAAGGGCAGGCACGGGTTTGTTTTCATGTTTCACCTTCGTCTATTGATGGTTTTTATGGGTTTCGAACTTAGTATGCCACATTATCTTCATAGAAGTTTGTTCAAAATGGCCAAAAGGTACAAGCGTAACCTGGCTGATACTAGCCTCTTCCATTTGGGGTTGATTAAAATAATTATAGTGTATGAATTGGGGTTACGTCGTGACAGTTGGGATAATTTTCTCAGCCGTAATGGCTTTGAAGAATTGAACCTTCCATAGGTTGATAAGCCCGCGGTCACCGAAAGCAAGCCTGCCCCTGTACCTTACAGCGTTTTGTTGCCTAAACCTTTACCCGACCCACCTTCGAATTTACCTATGACTGTGACTAAACAGGTTGAAGTTAATGAGCCCGCCAACAAAAAGCCTAAAGCTAAGACTGGTGCCAATTCAAAAAGCAAGAAAAATGCAAGGTTAATCTCTCGCATGGCGAGAAATAAGCCTAAACCCCCTGCTAAATTAGAGCCTATCGTGGTCAGCGAAGACTGTGATTCAAAAGTTGAATGTTTTCTTGCCGATGAGTATCCTTACTCGGAAGGCTTGTGTAACAAACCTCCTCATGATTTTGTCAAGAATTTGCCACCTTGTCTGCGGGATAATCCTGATTTTCCTGGCATTAAACTACCTCATGAAACCCTCGGTGAATCATCGAAACCCTCGACTACTCAAACTGTTGTTCCACCTTGCGATCAATGTAGGTTATGGCTGGAAATATACTACTTGGATGTACCAACCTTGCAATCTAGAATCCACGATTTGGAAAACCAAGTAGAAAAGCTCACTGGTCAGAATGCAAAGGTGCAACCCAATGACAAGAAGCAACGAACTACTGGTTCAATTTTGTTCAAAAATGTCGAGTCTGCTACAACAATTGTCAATTCAAAATTGACATAGCCTCAGCAACTGTAATGGTATAACTTTCACTCTTTTATATGGCATGATCATAAGCTCTGTATACATTGTTGACTTGCTCTGTCATGCATTTGTTGTATATAAGTTTTGAT
>JASDQU010102769.1:322794-333602 GCA_032191745.1 Picea mariana
TATGTATAAGACCAAGGAGTTATACAATAAAAGTAAAGATGTCTTTATAGGGAAGAAATGTATTGCTGCATTATATTAAATGGAAGTGGAGAATACAACCCATGCCTTGATTTTGCAAGGTCCCTTCCAATGGCTCTTTGCTCCAACACACACACCTTTTCTCCAGTGCCTTTGATGAAGAATATCCACAATATGACTTAGAGATCTAAAGCAAAGCTATCTCTAATATAATCTATAGCAGAATTCTTCATGCATAACCAATCCTTAGCCTTTTCCATAAGAGATCCCTCTTTATATAGGGTGAAAGAGGGATGGATGAGGATATTAGGATAATCCCACTAAATATGAGAAGTGAGTAAGATCCAAACCAATCGGAGGCCACCTCATCTTCTAGAATATTCCCTTCTAGAACATTCGTGAATTTCACTTTTCCCTTGTTTAAGCATCGTCACACCCTATGCACAGGCAGCCTGTGACAATGTTGCAGTCCATATTTGGTGAAGCATGCGATGATCAAGCATCTTCTTACCCCAAGCATAGAGCAGGGTGCAAAAATCTCCTTTGACATAGTTTTTAAGGAAGAAAATCTAATCCACTTTTCTCACGGAGAAAGTCTCTTTTAGTGTTTTCAGGGAACATGCAAGTGAGTCATGCACATATCGTTAGTTGATCACTAGGGTGACCAAAATAATGTGTAACAGATGGGAAGTTAGGGTCACCATGTCAGAGAGATCCCATGGACATTGTGGAAAGGACTCTGAAACAAACCTGTCAGAGTGAGACCTTTAGGAGGAAATCTCATGCACCATGAGAATAAATCCGAAGAAAAGACCCTAAAGCCATGTAGTATGAATCGTAGATCTAGAAGTGGGAGGGATGAATCCCTATTCATTGATCATTATGGGTCCCACTAATAAGTCAGAGGAGTGAGATCTGATGGGGAGTGTCAGTGTGAATATCTGTGTCAGTAGATTCTTAGGTGAATGGATTGAGCGAGAGTCTAGTTGGCTTAGTGTTGTTTGTTTTCAGAGTGTGACTTCAAATGATTCAGAGTAATCCTACGATGGATTAAGAGTGAAAGTATGATATAGGTAATATCTTGACCGTAGGGTGGTGAATGGGGAGACAACATGATAGCCATCGATCTGCCACAAGACCCATATAAGCCAATAGAACACAATTATAACTTCATGGCTGACATGGCATGCCAACAGGGCAGCCAGAGTAAGTTTAGAGTGACAAGTGTCACTCCCCATAAATGGATGAGTCAAGTAGGGTCAACTAGGTGGGAGAACCTTAGGCCCCGAATCAATCCCAACCATCTATCGAGAGATTGGAACTTACACTTACAACCGTCCATCAAGGAGAGGCATATATTCCTCGATACCTAGATTTTGGAGTAGTGAAATTGCTCGAGCCATTATAGCTTTGAACATATGGAATTGAAAGGTTATATCCCTCGAATATAACATACCCATCGGAGGTGAGTTATGAGAGTACTAGGAAAGAGTCTGAGTGATAGCACGGATGGTCTATGTGGAGCAGAACCTCCTTGTGGTAGAATTTACAGGAACCACGTAGGTGCAATGTAGTCATCATGTCAGATGGTGAGTGTTTTGAGGTGTCACATGGATGCCACATGTCAACGGTATATAGGTCGAAGACTAGAGAACTTTGGAAAGGCCATAACTTTCGATATAGAACTTGGTTTTGAGAGATATTTCCACCATTGGAAAGCTCTCGACGAGTAGAAGGCGATGAAAGCTCCAAGAGAGGGGATTAAGATAGTTTAGGAAAGTGATAATTCTAATACCCCATCCCTTAAAAGGACACTTAGGGGTTTGGTGTTTTACATTGGATCATTTCATTAGGATCACCATTAACTTCAAGGCCCAACCTTCATGTACCATATGCTCTTGGTTGTGTTGAACAATTCAATTAAAAATTGTACCAGTATATGCACCACCTATAGATTATATGGAAGTGGAAAATAAGCACCACATGTATGAATTGGTTTCTCCCTTTCATCATCTTCTATTGCATTAGACAAATTTGCCTAAATTTTCTAAAGCATTAACTTTGCCTCTTTGAAAATTTGTCTTTCAATGATATATGATAGATATACAAGAAGATAGAGGAAAAATTGTCGGTATATCTAGAGAGATGAAAGGGGAGAGTAAGGAAACCCACTTAATATCTTCATTTTTCCAGCCATTCCTGATTTAAGCCCTAGAGGAAACATCATCATACATGGTCACTTCATTAGGATCATCAATAACTCCAAGGCCCAACCTCCTTGTAATATATGTTCCTAGACTGTAATAAATGCTTCCATTCAGAAGGGTACCGGTATTTGCATATTAGATTCAAGTGGATTACAAGAACCACCTGTATACTATATGCAAGTGGAATACAAGAACCACCTATACAACTCAACTACACCCTTTCAATATTCTCTATAACATTAAATAAAATTGTCTGACTTTTCTAAAGAATTAAATTTACCTATCTCTTATAAAATCTTTGAAACTCTTTCAAGGTTATATGATGGATAAAATGTAAACAAAAGAATCACCTTTTGAATATCAAAAGGGCTAAAATAAGAGTAGGGCACCCAACTTACTAGTTTCATTTTTTGAACCATTCTTGGTATAATCTCTAGAGGAAACAATGGGTTTGGAGGCCAATCTTCCCCTATAAAGGGATAGATTTGGAAATTTCCAGTATAGTAAGCAACTGGAGGGTTGGAAGCAAGACTTAATGCATGAAAATGATGAGCCATTGATGGATACTTCATAGTGGGAACTACATTTGTTGCATGAAAAGGATAAGCTATTGATGGATACTGCATAAATGGAACTACATTGGCCATAGAGTGTTGAGATGATGTTGAATTGAACTATGTACTTAATCTATGCAATTGTGATGTTGTAATAGGTGATATAGGTTTATCTTATTATTCCTACTTTGTCGATGGCTGGAATTTTCTTTGCGACTCTAATGACCATTGAGGAGGGTTTTGAGCAGATGTTGTTGCTATGTGTTTGTATGACTACATTTAGGTTTTAGATATCTTGTTAACTACATGAATTAGTTAGCATGTGCCTATTGTTAATTTTATTGTGTAAAGAAAAAAAAATTAACGAGTTTAGTAGGTGTTCATTACACGTGGCAATATTTATTTTGTTCTTTAGACCTAAAATATTGGAAAAATAGTTTTGATCTTTGTAAATCATGTTTTGTCATTTATTAAAATTGAAACCATTAACAAATTCATCATTATATTTCTTAATACATTCTTAATACAACTAGTACATGAACTAGTAACAAATATTCATGAAAGATTTCAACTTTAATCCAAAACTTTTCTTGTCGTTTTGGAGAAATGTAAGAGATTTTCTAAAAACCCAAAAACAAATAAAACCTTAAATCACTACATTATGTTTCTTAATACAACAATTACATGAAATGGTAATGAATATTCAAGATTTGAACTTAATCCATAATTTTTTTTATCATTTAAATTTATTTGGAAAAATATAAGAGCTTATCTAAAAACTTGTAATGATTGAACTACAAAAGTACAATGTAAGCCTTGGTAGAAAAGTGTTAAATGACACAAATTACAAAAATATAGTATTTCTCGATTTTAGACCACAAAAAAAGGAATTTTAATAGTTTCAATCAATTCATGTTAAGAATACATTCGATATAACATTGTTTCTTATGATGGTATGTCAAATTTATCAACATAGTTATTTTAAGCCCAAATGTTTCTAGTTCTTGAATATAATTTCAAAATGCATCTCAATTGAGATTGAAATTACAAAGTAACCAATGTTGAGTTGAACATTGGATAATTTAAAAGCTATTGAAATATTTTCGATATAGCATGGAGTCAGGCCAAGATAAAGTCGTCCATGGTTCTTGCTAATGAAAAACTATAGAATATGTTCTAAATGAAATGATGTTCCTTTGCCAAGAATCCTTATCCTTTTAAATATTAGAAATTATAAAGCAACCAGTGTTGATTTGACCATCGATAATTTAAATGTTATTAAAAGATTGTCAACACATCATGAAGTTAGGCCAAGATAAAGGCATACATGTTGTTTTCTAATGAAAAACTATAGAACCTTATTTGAATGGGAGGATATTCCTTTGCCAAGAATCCTTCATCCTTTTAAACTTCATAAAAAATACATAAAAGGAAAATATTAAGCCTCAATTGTATAATCCATTGCAATGATGGATAACTGTTATAACTAGTGAAGTTTGTGAGTGTTTCTTTACAAAATTTGAAGTTATTGAACACTTACCAAATTCCTACAAATGGTTTGGCATTACATTGCATTATGCAAGAACTTGTAAAAATGAGGATACTTCAATTGTCTTGGTTGTACTTTGTCGATGGCTGGGACTTTCTTTGTGAATCTAACAACAATTGAGGATGGTTTTGAGAAGATGCTTGTGAAAAACATGAACTAGAGGAAAAATTGGTCTATAATTATATATTAATGGAAAAACAAAAAGATAAAAATATGATAAGAGTCAAAATAATAAGAACTACTTGTTGGACCAATACATGGATTTTTCCCATATAACATAATTCCTTCTAAACTATATAGATAGTTTCAATGTCCTACTTCCTTGGAAGCCCAAAATTAAAATATATTGTGCATGCAAAATTGGTTTCCATATTAGTTGTAATATCCTTGACCCAAATTATTAATTCTTCCTATTTGAAAATGATATTAAACTCTTACAATAATATTCTTGAGGAATACTACAAACACATGGAAAACACATATAAATAAAGAAAAATAATATGCCATCTTATTATGAATGGGAAAAACAATATAAATATCTCTAGTGACTGTAAAACCAGTTGCAGAACAAGACTAGGAATATAAACTATTGGTTGTTAGGCATCTACACAATCTTCTACTAAACACACAAGGAAACTTGGTATGATGCCAACATAGAAACCAAGGATATCCAAGCCTCCCATTTCTCTGATCCAGTATATTTCAAGATATTCAAAAAATACCACAAGACAAAGACTCCAAATGAACTCTCCTTTGTCTAGATAGGGTGGGTATTGCACCACCGAAAATAAATATGCACTTAACCCTAACAAAAACGTTGGCCACAAGAGCACTCAATACATATCAAATCATAATTCCCAAAGAGGTAGGCTCCCCTTCTATTTATTCTTCTTCTTTGATTCTTCTAGATCTTCCTTCTTGACCAAATCAAACCCTCACTTGATTAAAATATAATTATTTATTTTATTTAATATCTCTTTAGGGTTTGATACTTTGACTCCCCTTTTTCTTTGTTGACTATAGCCTACGAGAATCGTGTAGGATAATGAGTCATCAATTTGAGGGGGACATTACATTCCTCCATTCCCAAAATTTCTTTTCCTCGAGCAATTTTTGATCGGGGTGCTGTAAAATCTGTTCACCTTTCCATGTAGCATCTTTTGCAGGAAACCCCTTCCATATGACCAGGTACTCTAGAATAAATCTACTTCTCAGTATTCATTCCCATACATCCACAATCCTTTCAGGTGCCAAAAACAATTTTCCTTCCTCATATAGTGGAAGAAGATCTATTAAAGTGGTTAACTATTGGCCCAATTCCTTTTTTAGGCCTGACACATGGAATATGTTGTGGATTTTCCTTCCCTCTAGTAGCTCCAACTCATATGCCACCTCTCCAACTCTCCTGATCATTTTGTACAGTCCCTAAAAACAAGGTTTCAACTTCTTTGCACCACTCTTTTTCAGTGAATACTGTCGGTAAGGTTGTAGCCTAAGAAATAATAGGTCCATGACCTCAAAAATACGCTCCACCTGATCCCTATCTACATACACCTTCTGTTGGTTCTGAGCAACCTGCAAATTCCCCTTTAGGATCCTCAATATGTCCAAACTTTCCTACAACCATTCTTTGGCCTTGATATCCCTACTCTCTCCAAATGCTAAATATAAAAATAATGGGCCATCATAGCCATACAGTGCCTCGAATGGAATCAAACCTATGGACATGTGATGAGTGGTGTTGTAACAATGCTCCATGTTATCGCACAATTTGTACTTTGATCAAAGGAAAGGTTAAAAGAGAGAAAATTGGCATAACGGGAGACTTTCCTATCATTGTCACCTCAATAGGATGTCTCTTTCTATTTAGGGTGGTAGACCCAGGGGAGACATCTCCGGTGACCTGGGGGTTTGAAAAGGAAAAGTAAAAATGGCTAGATAAATATGCCCTCTCACAAGTCACCAGCGATCAGAAAGTCTGATTTTATAACCAATGAAAAGATAATATGTCAAAGTGTACCTGCCTAGAACAAAGCAACAAGAAACTATATATATTTGCAAGTACACTTCTTGGTTAGCACTCCATAAAACCATAGAATTTCTCAATAAAAGCAATTGGCTGATAATAATGAAGTAAATAGAAAATTATAACATCAATTTTTATAAGGAAATACTTCACATTAAATGCCTTGAAAGAGCTACAAAATGATTAAGAATCATTAACCATTGAAATCATAATACTAGCATTTGTTAGAAGCAAACAAGACAATGTATAAATCAACCTTTTCAAAAAAATTTAGAAGCTTTTAATGCCACAATTAATGGTTGTATATTACTATAGTGAACAAAACAATATTTTTAGTAGGTTAGGCTATTCTAGGGTTAGAAAATGTTAGTTGGTTGCTTGAGGTAAATTAGTTGAGGGTTGGTTTCATCAATCAAACATATTTAAGGTCTAAATCAGTTCCTTTTAGGGCTAATGGAGTCACTTGTAGCAACAAAACTTGAAGTAAACAAATGATAATGTAAGAGATAAGGACCAAAAAGGATGATGAATGAGGTTTTGGTAACCCAAGGCCTCAATCAACAAGCCTTAGATGGAAAATGACTACTAGGAAGTAGGTAACCCTAGGACCTAGCGGTTTTCCTTCTTCTTTAGCTCAAGCTTGAAACAATTAGTGGCTTGATGAAGAAAATAACACTAGAGTGTTGCAATGGCAGGGATCTAGTACAATGCTTCAAAGGTAGGGTTTCTAGCACAATCTAATAGGTGAAAAATTGTCAAGACAAGGACAATAACATGTGCTTGTTCTCCTAGGGTTTTAAACTAGAAATTTCATAATCTTGGAATAAATGCAAAGTAAATGTACCATAACCATTCAAAGAAAACAAGGATTTCAAAAATTCACTTACATCCACCAAGAATAATCTAGTAATAAGCCTAGTTGAAGATTTTCCACCAAGAAAAATGCCAAGAAACACCAAATTAAGCCTCCTCCAAGAAGTGTGCCTAAAATTTCAGCCAATAAACCCTAAGGAGGGAATAAATTTCAGACCTCACTTGTGTGAGTGAAATATGATGAAAAATACAAGGGTTTAAACCCTTATTTATACAATACTAATGACCAGAATTAGGTCGAAAAGGATGACATGGCCTGTTACAGATAATATCCAGTTTTTACATTAAATGTCATAATTAAACCCTAAAACAAGTTGTAAAGGTGATGTCATGCCATTTTATGGTGACGTTAGGCCCTTTTTGGGCAATGTTGTCCTCCTGGAGAAGAACATTAGGCCTCCTTGGGCCTTAGGATCCTATCACGCGTGCCACTTGGCACACAACTGCCTCCAAAGCATCCAAAACATCGGGTGACGTCATGGGACTTCCAAGGTATACATAATGGTGAAAAGGGCACAACCCTCTAGGTCCAGTCCTTCCAGACCGCCCCTAGTGAAACATCCTCCTCTCTCTCTGGTGTAATCCCCTTATCTATCTCTGCCCCTGATAGGGGTCTCAGCATCCATCTAGTGGGATTTCATCCCAATGGAGGTCTGAACTAATCATCTCCCCATATGTACATATGCAGCAGGTGTGGCCCTGCAACATCAACAAATACGCCCTCCATGGGCTCATAAGTCACATGGATCATAGCAATGTCAATCAAATTTAATCATAAAGTTATTCAAACATGTGCATGAAACCCCCTTTACCCTAACAAGTTCTCAAAGACGTTATGTTATTCTACAATCCAGGTTTGGAGGGGATGCTACGAAGTCCTATTGGGATAATTCTCATTGGATGTGGGATTTTCCCAGGTGAAGTCAAATCCAGGCCATGTGAGTGGATGAGGTGGTAAGGGATGTCTAGGCAATGGGTGCAGTGATAGCAGGGAAATGTATGGCTTACCTGTGGGTGCCTCTGAAGAGGGTGAGTTGCACCTTGTCATGGATGCAAATGTTTCCAAGGCCATTCATGTCTTTTATCTTTTATTCTTATTGTTTTTTCTTTCAAGATACCAATTGGGGGACACTACCCTGGCATGGTGACCACTGGTGGCAATGTTACCCACAAGCATTTCACGAAAATGAGAAGGTTGGCTCATGATGAGACCCTCTTTCTCTTGGCTATGCCACCAAGAGCCACTACCCTGGTGTGATGACCAGTTGTTGGTAGTGCCATACCTATACATGCCCATGGACCTAATAGGTTGGCTCGTGATGAGACCCCCTATCCTCCAACTAGGTCTCGATTTTTTTATTTTTTTATGGGTCCCTCTGTTTCTTGTTGAGAAGTTTTTTATTGCTTTCTCGGGGATCACTAGGTGAAGCATCTCAAGGTTTACTTATTTTGGATTTTATCCTTTTCCAGCTACTTTTACCCTCTAGGTCTTTAGACCCTTCTTCCCACAAGGTAAGATACAACCCTTAGATATTTCGCCAACCCAATGCCCAAACCATTGTAATGGGATGGATGAGCGGGAAAAAGATGGAAAGTGGTAAGTATCGTGGGAATGGATGATGACCTTTCATGAATCCCCTGAGTGGAAACTCAAACCCTATGGGAACCAGCTTACTAGGGCATCATGTCATTCCCCCAGGTGTGGTCAAGTGGAAAGGCATAAGTTCCAAGCACACGTTAGAAACATACAGGATTAAATGCACATATTCAAAAATTTTGAGAATCAAAATGACACATACCATGATACTCAGACTCATTACCTCATGGAGCAAGACCCATTTCTACTGCAATACTAGACCGATGTGATGGATGTTGTTTCTCCTGACAAAGTGGAGGTGTTGAAGAAGAAAAGGATGGGCCCTCCAGGGCCATGCTCAAGTCGATTTGAATCTTGTTACTCCATGTCTAGGACATGTGGGCCTCGAGATATAATATCCTTAGCTATCCCTAGGCTAGGGGATAACATATGGCTCCAACTCGGGGACATGTGCTCACCATAGAACGCATGTGAACCTCAACATCTATGGCATAACCTGTGACCTTCTTGATCTCAACATAAAACTATTAGTAATCATTTGGGGTGGTGATATCACTCCTAACTCACATATATATAATATAGAAAATGAAAGCAAGCATATGTACAAATGTAAATACAAACTACTATAGCATGAAATGCAAATGGTATATACAATGAATGCAAATGCCTACCTACTTACCTGCACTTACCTGTGAAGTCAAGTCTCTGCCCCCTGATGGGGTTTGAGGAGGTTCCTACAAACTGGTAATGGGAACGTTCTCTCTTCCAATGCAGACAAATAGTATGCATCATTGACTGACTTTCTTCCAACTCTGAAGGGTCCAAGCCAAAACTGTGCATTTCCCTTGACATTAGTAGGATCTCCTTTCTTTGTGTCCCACATCCATACTGTGTCTCCCTCCTTGTAATCTCTAGTTCTGAACTTGGTTGTTTCTTGAACAACCCTGGTGTACTGTGTAGAGGCAGGAGGGTGGGATTCTGCTATGAAAACTTCTTGTTGGGATGGTTGGATCAATACACTATCTTCTCCTTTCTTTAACAAACTGATAGCCCCAACTTCCTTGTCTTTATAATTTTTCATGAGTTTATGATAATATTCCTTCTTTGGCCATTGTATCTGATAAAAATATTCCTCTGTAGAAAAAGGCATATCATCAAGAGAAAACTTAGGAAGACTTTCTATGATTGGCTCATGTGCTTCGTCAGTCTTGATGTGGTCACTAATTTCTAACACATGGGTTTTGGTCATTAGCACATTTGGATATGTCTCATCATTCCATCATTCATAGGCACATTGATATAACTGAGGTCCATCTCTAAAGTGACTCCCAACATTGAAGCAAATTTCCTGGATAACAACATCCCCCACACATCTGGTCATCTACTACTACAATGTCCATATGGATCGTTCTCTCAGGGTATATTCCAATACGTACTTACACATTTTTAATTACCCCATGTGTGGGTATTTCTCTAGACTTAAATCCACACACATTCTTGTAATTTCGTGTGACTTTTAGGCCTAATTGTTGCATGACCTTTAGAGACATCATGTTGGCACCTACCTCTGAATCTAACATACAATTTTTAAAGAATTTTTTATTTATCAATAAGGTCATGAAGAAAGGTGGGTGTTCATCATACTATACCCTAAAGTGATCATCTTGTAGCATAATAGGAGGATCCATTGTTCCATCTGATCCTTTGTAGAAATTATCCAATCTTTCTTTGACGGATGGTACCTTGATGACTTCTCTCAATGGGATGGTCACATGCATCTTGGCTAATGCCCCTTCAAAGTCAAAGTTTAAGTACACTCTTTCAGTCTTGGGAATATTTTTAAGAAGGAGAATGTTCATGGGTGGAGGTCTTGTTTGGGATACTTTAGGACCAATAGAGATAGGTTGGTTCAATTTCTTTTGTCTAGTATATACTTGGAATTCTTGTTTCTTCAACTTTTCTCTTGATTCTTGGTCAAGGTTAT
>JASDQU010102769.1:339088-349755 GCA_032191745.1 Picea mariana
TCTTTGAAGCTCTGTAGTCTTTCTTCAGATGTCCTTTCTTCCCACAATTCCAACACTCTATCTTTCCAAGTCTGTATTTGGATCTTCTCTTCCTAGAATTCCCATGGTTCCCGAAAGCCTTTCCTCTATCCTTTTGTCTTCCCCTGTTCTCCATGTTCAACGCATTTCCTAATGTCTCACCTGTGCTTTTTCGTCGCATTTACTCACTAAGGATAACACCAACAACATCATCAAATTTTAAAGTATTTGAACCAGAGACAGAGTTACTTACAGCCATGACCAAGTCATTCCATCTTTCTGGCAATGAGCACAAGATTAGAAGAGCCCTAACCTCATCATTAAAGTCCAATTTTACAGAACTTAGTTGATTAGTAATCATATTAAAATTATTTAAATGATCTGCAATAGACCCACCTTCCGACATCTTCATATTAAATAATCTCTTCATTAGAAATACCTTATTGGATGCCGAGGGTTTTTCATACAATTTGGCCAATGCATCCATCAAACCCTTCATTTTCCTTTCTTTGGAAATATTAAAAGCCACCGATGCTGCAAGGGTTAGCCGTATCGTTCCTAGAGCCTTTCTATCAAGAATCTCCCATTCTTCATCCTTCGTAGCCACCGACTTCTTTTCTATTCCTCCCAATGGTAGGAATAGATCCTTCTGATATAAATAGTCTTCCATATGCATCTTCCATAACTGGTAGTTTCGGCCATTAAATTTCTCAACCCTAAACTTTCCATCTTCCGAAATTGCTCCCACTCGAACCAGGAACCCTCTTTTCCTGCGAGTTACCTTTCGTTTCGATACCAGTTGTTAGAAAAACAGGACCGTGGAGAAATAAAATAAAACAAATGTGGAAACAAAACATAGAAGATACACAATACAATAGAGACACAGATTTACATGGTTCACCAAGTGTGGGCTACGTCCACCAGAGAAATTGCCAGGTCCTTCCTTTATTATTATCCAGCATATGAAGGGATACAACCTACAGCAAACCCGCTATAACTTCCTCTTATTTCTCTCACAGTCTCCTATCTTAGAATACAATATTCGCCATCAACCATAGCTGCAATACATTTCCCTCATAAAAGAGGGTTGCCTTCTAGGGAAAAAAACCCTAACATAATCTCTATCATTAGATCTGTGACNTTCCACTTGGAGACTGATCTCAACAACTCCACCACTATTGTATATGTTGGAATCTGAACCTTCTTGGACCTAGAAAATTTCTCATCTTCATCTTCATTCTTGAAGACCAACTGAAACTAAGCAGGAACTCAATTTCTCCTTGGCTACTCCCTTTGTTAACATGTCTGTAGGATTCTGGCTAGTGTGTATCTTTTCCAACTTCAAATGTCGATCTTCCAAGGCAGATCATATGAAGTGGTACCTCAACTGTATATTCTTAGTCTTTGAATGGAAGGTTGATTTCTTTGCAACATGAATGGCACTCTCACTATCACAGTACAACCTATTATTCTCTTGCTTCTTTCCCAATTCCTCCATAAACCTCTGTAACCGTATTAAAATTATTTAAATGATCTGCAATAGACCCACCTTCCGACATCTTCATATTAAATAATCTCTTCATTAGAAAAACCTTATTGGATGCCGAGGGTTTTTGATACAATTTGGCTAATGCATCCATCAAACCCTTCATTGTGTTTTCTTTGGAAATATTGAAAGCCACCGACGCTGCCAGGCTCAGCCGTATCGTTCCTAGAGCCTTTCTGTCAAGAATCTCCCATTCTTCATCCTTCGTAGTCATCATCTTCTTTGTTATTCTTCCCAATAGTAGGAATAGATCCTTCTGATATAAATAGTCTTCCATCTACATCTTCCATAACTAGTAGTTTTGGCCGTTAAATTTCTCGACCCTAAAATTTCCATCTTCCGACATTGCTCCCACTCGAACCAGGAACCCTCTTTTCCTGTGAGTTACCTTTCACTCTGATACCAGTTGTTATAAAAATAGGACCGTGGATAAATAAAATAAAACAAATGCAGAAACAAAACATAGAAGATACACAATACAATAGAGACACAGATTTACGTGCTTCACCCAGTGTGGGATACATCCACCAAAGAAATTGCCAAGTCCTTCCTTTATTATTATCCAACATGTGAAGGGATACAACCTACAACAAACCTGTTTTCACTTCCTCTTCTTTCTCTCACAGTCTCCTATCTCAAAATACAATATTCGCCATCAACCATAGCCGCAATACATTTCTCTCATAAAAGAGGGTTTCCTTCTAGGGAAAAAAACCCTAACATAATCTCTATCATTAGATATACGACCTTATATTGAACGGTCCAGATTTACAATGAAATTAAAATATACATTTACAACGTAATTTTTTCTTCGGGGGCCCACTTGCCCCCAGACCCCCCAGCCGGGGGGATAGCCCCCCTGGACCTCGCAGAGGGGGTACCCCCCTCTGCACTCCCATGCATGGAAGAGTCTACATAATTTTGGGGTGTAAATACTTCATGGGGTATAAACATGGCTGAAAGTAAAAGACCTTTGAATCAGGAAGATAATCAGGCTCCACAACCAACACCTTTTTGGGTCCTTTTTGGGTTTTGGGGGATAATGTAATGGGAAAGGGATGTCGGCCCATGGGTTTACCCATGTTTAGGCCTATTTTGTATATATATATATATAGATGTATAGGTCATATAGAGAAGGAGTGGATGATATATCTATGTGATGTAGGCTAAGTACCAAGGGTTGAATCTGTGTGATCAAGGCTTTGTGAATTTTCTGTAAGGCTTGCAGAGCCGAGTGCAAGTCCCTATGAGAGACTATAGAAGGCTTTGTGATGTAGTGCAAGGAAGAAGGATCTAGCGAGCTATGTAGATATTCTGTCCTATGCAAAGAGGAATTAGGATGGCTATGTGTTGTAACCTGATGAACTGAAGATAATAAAGAATAAGACTTTGTGGACGTAGCCCCAGGGTGGGGGTGAACCACGGTAAATCTATGTGTTGTGGTCCGTGCCTCGACCTGATGTGTTTGTCTTTTCCTTTGCTAAGTTCTTTGATGGGTTTAGATAGATCTATTTATGCTTTGTGCTTCTGAGATATGAATGAATGTTAGATCTGGTATGTAATATGCTTAATGCTTGATCTGTCGAATCTAATCTATCTTGTTGTGGCTAAGTGTTGAATTATCTTAGATCTAAGTACATACTTCGATGCTCTGTGCTATCTGTGAAGTATCATGAGGGTTTAATATTGATGATTAATCTATGCTAGGTGATTGCTAAGTGTTATAATCATAGATCTGTGTCCCAGCTAAGGTTGTAGATACCTGAGTCTTGCAACCACCCCTGCCTCTACCTCGGGTGAGACTTCATCTGCTTCACAGGTGTTGCTAAAAGGGACGGTAGTTAGGGTTTTGTTGGTGTGTTTTTGTAGCGTTGAACCCTGGGTTTTCCCCTGTGCCAACAATCTCCATCCTAGCCTTCCTAGATGCTTCCTTTATTCCCTCTTGATGTTCCTCAGGGGTAATATTAAAGAAAATATGGGGATGCTCTATGGTATGGTCCATTATGTTTACTTGGTCATGGATTCCATTGTTGTAAGGACATTCATGTTCCTAGTGTGACTCACTACATTGTAGGCACCAAGGATTTTCATCCACCACATTTGTTGTAGCTAAAGTATTTGGAACCTCTTGATCATTCTTTGGTCTGAAAACTTGGTTCCCTTTCTAGAAGTGACCCTTGTACGAAACCCTAGAGGCTTGTTGTTGAGTCCTCTCTAGGTTGACAATCCTATTCATCATTAGCTCTTGATTTTTTACTATGCCATCTATAGTCAGTTGTAACTTAGCCAAGCTAGCACTAATGTCTGAGGTAGGTTCTGCATTGTGGACTATCTTAGGTTTAGTGTCCATTCTGACTCTTGGGGCTAAGAAAGGTTCAAATTTGGATGATAAAGGTTGTCTTTGATCCTTGTGGCTACCTATTGGGATTCTTGGATCGTTTGAGGGTTTTTATCTCTGAGGAGATACCCTAATTGACCGGTAAATGATTTTGTATAAATGAACAAAAGGAAACTAGAAGATGGATGCTGACTCATAGGGATTTTTTACAACAAGGTTTCAAACTTGTTGTGAAATTATCTAATGGTCTCATTTTCCTGTTTTACGAGGTTATTCAACCTTTGCAGTAGCATATTGGGGTCTTATTTGATATTTCATCATTTGAGGAAGACTTCTTCTAACTTATCCATGGTTTTGATATTGCCATCGGGAAGACCATTGTACCAATGCCTTGCACCATCATGGAGGGTAGCAGAGAACAATTTCATAGCCAAATCTTCATCATCATCACTAATGGGATGAAGCTAGAAGAATGCCCAAAAATTGATCATGTGATCCTCAGCACTGATTGCATCATTATCGGTGAATTTAAGCGTCCTTTTCTCATACTTGGGGGCAATTTTCCTAGGGTAGCCTGGTATAGATGTCATTTCTAGCCATTTGAAAAGATTGGATGACCATTGTCTTTGGTTATTGGCTTGGTTTGGAATAGAGATTTGATTTCCCATGCTAGACATCATTTTTAAGGGAAGATTACCTCTGAAAAGTGATTTTACTACAGGAGAGTTTACGGGATGCTTTCTTCTAAAGGATTTGGGAGGGCTGGTGTACCTCCTTATGGATTGTGGAATCACCAGATAATTTTCTTGAAATTATCAAAGGAATAAGGGAATCAACCTTAATGGAGTCACCAGGTAGGCTTGTAAGAAAATTTCTCTGGATAAAGGATTACCAAAAAAGTGTCATTTGAGGAATATTGACTTAGTGTTCCCTGACAACAGTGTCAAAATGTTATTGTGCAATCTGTACTTTGATCAAAGGAAATGTTAAAAGAGCGAAAATTGGCATAACGGGAGACTTTCCTATCGATGTCACCTCAATAGGATGTCTCTTTCTATTTAGGGTGGTAGGCGCAGGGGATACATCCCCAGTGACCTGGGGGATTTAGAAGGAAAAGTAAAAATGGATAGATAAAGATCCCCTCTCACAACTCACCACCGATCAGAACATCTGGTTTTATAACCAATGAAAAGATAATATGTCAAAGTGTACCTGCCCACAACAAAGCAACAAGAAACTATATATATTTGCAAGTACACTTGTTGGTTAGCACTTCATAAAACTATAGACTTTCTCAATAAAAGAAATTGGATGATAATAATGAAGTAAAAAAAAACTTATAACATCAATGTTTATAAGGAAATACTTCACATTAAATGCCATGAAATAGCTGCAAAATGACTAAGAATCATTAGCCATTGAAATCATAATACTAGCATTTGTTAGAAGCAAACAAGACAATGTATAAATCAACCTTTTCAATTGCTTTTAGAATATTTTAATGCTGAAATTAATGGTTGTATCTTACTATAGTGACAACAAAAATATTGTTAGTATGTTAGGTTATTCTAGGGTTAGAAAATGTTAGTAGGTTGCTTGAGGTAAAGGAGTTGAGGGTTGGTTTCATCAATCAAAAAAATTTAAGGTCTAAATTAGTGCCTTTTAGGGATAATGGAGTCACTTGTAGCAGAAAAAATTGAAGGAAACACATGATAATGTAAGAGCTAAGGACCAAGAAGGATGATGATTGAGGTGTTGGTAACCCAAGGCCTCAATCAACAAGCCTTAAAAGGAAAATGGCTACTAGGAAGTAGGTAACCCTAGGCCCTAGAGGTTTTCCTTCTTCTTTAGCTCAAGCTTGAAGCAATTAATGGCTTGATGAAGCAAATGACACTAGACTGATGCAATGGTAGGGCTCTAGTACAATGCTTCAAAGGTAGGGTTTCTAGCATAATATAGTAGGTGAAAAATTATTAAGACAAGGACAATAACATGTGCTTGTTCTCCTAGGGTTTTAAACTAGAAATTTCATAATCTTGGAATAAATGAAAAGTAAATGTACCATAACCATTCAAAGAAAACAAGGATTTCAAAAACTCACTTACATCAACCAAGAATAATCTAGTAATAAGCCTAGTTGAAGATTTTCCACCAAGAAAAATGCCAAGAAACACCAAATTAAGCATCCTCCAAGAAGTGCGCCTAAAATTTCAGCCAATAAACCCTAAGGAGGGTGTAAATTTCAGACCTCACTTGTGTGAGTGAAAGATGATGAAAAATACAAGGGTTTAAACCCTTATTTATACAATACTAATGACCAAAATTAGGTCAAAAAGGCTGACATGGCCTGTTATAGATAATATCAAGTTTTTACATTAAATGTCATAATTAAACCCTAAAAAAAGCTGTAAAGGTGACATCATGCCATTTTAGGGTGACGTTAGGCCCTTTTTGGGCAACGTTGGCCTCCTGGACAAAAACATTAGGCCTCCTTGGACCTTAGGATCCCGCCAGATGTGTCACTTGGCACACAACTTCCTCCAAAGCATCCAAACAATTGGGTGACATCATGGGTGGCCTAGGTAACATTATGGGCCTTCTAAGGCCTACATCATGGTGAAAAGGACATAATCCCCCTAGGTCCAGGCCTGTTAGGCTATCCCTGGTGAAATTTCCTCCTCTCTCTCTTGTGAAATCCCTTAATCTATCTCTGCCTCTGGCTGGGGTATTGGCATCCATCTGGTGAGATTTCATCCCTATGGAGGTTCGAACTAATCATATCCCCATATGTACCTTTCCATCGTGGGTGGCCCCACAACATCAAAAAATATGCCCTCCATGGGCTCATAAGTCACAGGGATCATAACAATGTCAATCACATCTAATCATCAAGTTATTCAAACATGTGCATGAAACCCCCTTTACCCTGACAAGTGCTCAAAGAAGTTATGCTATTCTACAGGCCAGGTTTGGAGGGGATGCTAGGACACCCTATTGGGATAATGCTCATTAGATGTGGGATGTTCCCGGGTGAAGTCAAATCCAAGGCATGTGAGCGGATGAGGTGATAAGGGATGTATGGGCAATGGGTGTAGTGATAGCAGGGAAATGTATGGCTTAACTATGGGTGCCTCTGAAGAGGGTGAGTTGCACTTTGTCATGGATGCAAATGTTTCCAAGCCCATTCATGTCTTTCATCTTTTATTCTTTTTTTTTTTTCCTTCAAGAGACCAATTTGGGGACACTTCCCTGGCGTGGTGAACAGTGGTGGAAATGTTACGCACAAGCATTTCATGGAAATGAGAAGGCTGGCTCGTGATGAGACCCCATTTCTCTTGCTTATTCCACCAAGAGAAAATACCTTGGCATGGTGAACATCTATTGGTAGTGTCATACTGCTACATGCCCATGGACCTAATAGGATGGCTCGTGATGAGACCCCCTATCCTCCAACTAGGTCTTGATTTATTTTTATTTTTATGGGTCCCTTTGTTTCTTGCTGAGAAGCTTTTTATTGATTTCTCGTGGATCCCTAGGTGAAGCATCTCAAGGTTTCCTTCTTTTGGATTTTATATTTTTCTAGCTACTTTTACCCTCTAGGCCTTTATCCCCTTCTTCCCACAAGGTAAGGTACAACCCTTAGATATTTGGCCAACCCAATTCCCGGACCAGTGTAATGGGATGGATGAGTGGGAAAAATATGGAAAGTGGTAAGTATGGTGGGAATAGACGATGACCTTTCATGAATCCCCCCAGTGGAAAATCAAAACTTATGGGAACCAACTTACTAGGGCATCCTTTCATTCCCCCTAGGTGTGGTCAAGTGGAAAAGCATAAGGTCCAAGCACACGTTAGAAGAAAAAAGGATTAAATTCATATATTCACAAGTTTTGAGAATCAGAGTGACACATACCATGATACCCAGACTCATTACCTCATGGAGCAAGAACCATTTCTGCTACAAGACCAGGTCATTGTGATGGATATTGTTGTCGCTGACAAAGTGGAGGTGTTGAAGAAGAAAAGGATGGTCCCTCCAAGGCCATTCTCAATTCAATTTGGCTCTCGATACTTTAGGTCTAGGACCTATGGGCCTCGAGACATAATCTCCTGAGTTATCCCTAGGCTAGGGGATAACACTCCCCAAGAAGAAACCATTGTATCCATGCTCATTGTTGTTCTGACACATAGTTCATCAGGTACCCTTCAAACCATTTGTTCACTATATAATTCTCTTTGTCTATCTAGGGATGATATATAGTACTAGGTGTTAAATCCATCCTAGATAACTTGAATATCTCCTTCCAAAACGCACTGAGAAACATGATATCCCGACCACTGACTATGTTCTTTGGAATACCATGGAGTCCAAAAACTTCTTTGAAGAAGAGATCTGCCACCTGCAATGCGTTGTATTTTGAAGGATTTGAAAAAAATTGTGCATATTTGGTCAACCTATCTACCACCACATAATCATAGTCCCATCCCTGGGATTTTGGTAACCCTATAATGAAATCCATGGAAATTTTCTCCCATTTTCTCTCTAGAATAGGTAGTGGTTGGAGTAAACCTACTAGGTGTGTCATTTATGACTTTTTCTGTTGACAAGTCCTGCACTCCTTCACATACTATAGTACATCCTCCTTGATACCCTTCCATGAGAATCTCTCTCTTACATGTCTATAAGTATTCAAGTACTCTGGGTGGTCGACTAAAGGGGTGTCATGAATTGCCCTCAAGATCGTATCCTTGAGCATGGATTCAAGGACAAGATATATCCTCTCCTTGTAGTAGATGATATCATCCACTATTCTGTATCTGTCATCCTAGTTGGTACATTCCATCAACTCACGTGTGAATGTATTTTTGGAATATTACACCAAGAGGATAGACTTCCAATCTGTTGATACCTTGGCAAGGGAAAAAATTGAAGGCCTCCTAGAAAGGGCATCGACAAATACATTCTTCTTTCCTTTAACATATTCAATATCAAAGTCATAGGCTTGTAACTTACTCACCCACTTCTGTTGTCTTTCTCTCAAATCCTTTTTCTCCATAAAGTATTTCAAGCTATTGTGGTCGATCCTCACTACAAAATGTACTCCCACTAGGTACTATCAGAATTTGGCCTCTTCATGCATAAGATCCAACATCTGCTTATCATAGATGGAGTAGATCCTTTCTGGTTCCCTCAAATTCCTACTCTTAAAATCTATGCGATGGCGATTTTGCATCAGTACTGATCCTATCCCTTCTTAAAATGTATTGCATCCAGTACAAATGCCCGAGAGAAATTTGGAAGTGTTAGTACTGGGAAAGTGCTCATTACCTTCTTCATTCGGTCAAATGTTTCTTGTGCTTCCTCAATCCACCTAAATGCTCCCTTTTTTTCAGATCTGTCAACAATGCCCCAATTTGTGAAAACCCTTTCACAAATAATCTATAATAGCAACATATTTCAAATAATCCTCACAAATTTGTGATCAACCTGGGGGTAGGCCAATCTAAGATCACCTAGATATTTTCTTGATTCATCTTCACTCCCTCAACACCTATTATGTGCCCTAAATACAAGATTTTTATCAATCCAAATTCACACTTTTCCTCGTTGGAAAAAGAGATTGTTCCTCCATAATGGTGAGAATCTGATCCACATGCCCCAAATGTTCCCTCCATGCCTCACTGTAGATCAGAAGACCATCAAAGAACACCAATAGGAACCTTCTCAACTTTTTGTTGAATATATGGTTCATACACGACTAGAAGGTAGTTTGTGTGTTAGTCAACCCAAAGGGCATGACCAAAAACGCATA
Organism: Picea mariana; assembly: GCA_032191745.1. Taxonomy (NCBI): domain Eukaryota; kingdom Viridiplantae; phylum Streptophyta; class Pinopsida; order Pinales; family Pinaceae; genus Picea; species Picea mariana. The sequence continues at coordinate 348,804 of JASDQU010102769.1, forward strand.
GTGACCATAGTGAAATTGGAATGTTGTTTTGTGGATGTCCTCCTCTCTCACCCTGATCTGGTAGTATCTTGATCGAAGATCAATCTTCGAAAAATACATTTCTCCATGTATCTCATCTATCATCTCATCAATCCTTTGTATTAATTATCTATTATTAATATTATTATTCTTTAGAGCCCTGTAGTCAATGCACATTATCCATGTGCCATCCTTCTTCTTCACCAATACTACTGAAGAAGAAAATGGACTAGAGCTATGCCGGATGTATCCTATCTCCAACGACTAATGTATGGAATTTTCTATCTCGTCCTTGAACTTCTTTGGGTACCTGAATGGTGTAGTAATCACTGGCTTGGCCCCTTCCTCTAACTCAATGACATGTTCAAATCCTCGGTCTAGTGATCTTCCTACTGGTAGTGGCCCAAATACCTTATCATGCTTACCCAATAAATCATGTATATTTGCATGGTAATGTTGACGATCCTAGGATGTCTCATGCATTGTGACCAAACACTTTGTTTTACATGCCACATCTCCGTGTCTAAAGATATCCTCCATGAATTTGTTGGATACAACCTTGGGTGATCCTGATGACATACCCCTCAGGATAACCCATTGACCCCTAGTGCCTATGAATTCCATCCTCATCTCCTGATAATTCATTTTCAAGCCTCCAAGGGAATATAGCCATTGTAGTCCCAATACCACATTGGTGTCTGCTAGTTCCATGACATAAAATTCATTGGTCAACATGTAGTTTCCCAATGTCACATCCAACCCTCTAATCCTCCAGGTACATGTCATGTTGTACCCATCTTCCACTACTACTTCAAAACCCTCAAATTCCTCTATGGGAATTTGTCTCCTGGTAACCAATGATGCATCTATGAAATTATGGGTGGCCCCTCCATAAAAAAAGTGTCGTAACTCTTTGTCCCTGCATAATGCCCCT
>JASDQU010102770.1:2945-20866 GCA_032191745.1 Picea mariana
AAATGAGGTCAACACTCTCTTAGTGTTGTGACCAAGCATTCTTCCATGGCAATCTGAAACTAACACACGAGGTTTCTCCTAGAGGAGGTGTTAGTCATATCAGACAAAGTATTCTCACATGTTATCAAGTATAATACTTTACGATGATTGCTATCTCAACTAAAGTCATTAGCTTATCATGTGTACCTTTGAATCTTGATTAATCAAACCTGGAGCCTTGTCCTCAAGAGTGAGTGCTTGCTTTTCTTCCAGGTCTCCTTCACTCAAGTGACAAGTACTTTCTTCAACTTGTCTGTTGTATTAAGACAATATGCTATCTTGACAAAAGGTTAGGTTAGAGGATAAGCTCTATGATCAACTTTTAATCCTTCTAATGATTTGATCATAGCTTCAACATGCAACACTGATCAAGATAATTTCATAATAAATAGATGCATATTAGATAATCACACCTGGGTTGCATCATTCCTCTGAATGTGTTGGATCTTAAGATCCTTCTGGATCTATGGCAAAACATCCCTTCTCCTGCAAATACTCTTTAGGGTTTAACCATTAACCATATGTGAGTACATACCTCAGATAACATTTGTAGGAATGGCTCCATCTGGTAGCAGTGGTAATCATTACCAAAAACTTCAAGAGTGATTACAACTGGTTCTACGGCTGCAACTGCAACTTTTACTGCAACTGGAACTGCAACTTAGGGTTTTATGAGGAAGCCCTAATTTTTCAAACTTCAAATTTTGAAATTCTGATCCAATGGATAGATGCGCTGGGCTGAGGCGAGTTAGTTGGTGCAGTCGAAATTTCGAAAATCCAACTTTTACCCCTTCAAATCCGATCTGCAGATTTCTGGACTGGTGCTTCTGGTTTTCCAGTACTCTGGTACTTCTGGTACTTTGTGAAACTAGGGTTTCACTTTCTGGGAGATCTAGCCACTGAAAAGGTGCGCTCTAAGTGCCAAAATGATCCTTGGGGGAGGTCGCAACTTTCTAGGAGGTTAGGGAGCTGAAAATACTCATTTTTGCAAAACCCTAATTTTTGGGTATGGTAACAGTGACATTTTTCCTCTTGCAAATTGTGCTTCCTTCAGGTTGGCTCTGATACCATGTTAATGTTTATGCCATTATTATAGTTCTTTTCATTTCAATATATAAGAGCATCATAAGAACAATATCACTAAGAAATACACATTCACAAGAGACACAACATTTATCCTGGAAACCCTCTAGGGGAAGAAAACCCAGCAAAAACTTCCTTATCATAAATAGCTTATACAATGTTCAAGAGATAACTCAAACCAATACAGAAAGTCCTCCCCAAGAGATGCGCCACCCTTCTTCTCCTCTCTCCAACTGGTAATTGCAGCTTGCCTCATAAGAGAATGAGCAAGTGAGTTGTGTGTTTGAAGTGAGGTGCTAGCCTCTTATTTATATCAGACTGACACATGTGAAAGGTCACAACTGGTAGGGCCGAGCTCTCACTCTGGGTGGGTAAACCCACCTTTAATTAATTCTGGGTCTTCCATTATAACTGTTAGGTCTGACTTCTTATTCTGTCCTTTGTAATTGTCCAATGACCAATCTGCAAAAGGGGATTTGGTCCTTATACAATCACCGACAATATTAATCCTCAATGGGGATTAATCCAATAGCAATAATAATAATAATGACATGATTAATCCACAATTGTGATTTAATCCAATAACAAAATAATAATAAGAATGCTCTTCACAGTTACATTATTTCAACAGTCTTTGAGTGTCTGCGTAATGATTTGGATCTGTTCTTCTGCATTTCTCGTGGCTTCCTATGCACTGTCTAGAATTCTTGTGAAGACTTCCTTCAAATTATGATCTACGTTATCTACACACTGCTTCTCCTCTTGTGTCTGCAAATTTACCTACTCTACCACTACTTCTAGTGCATCCTTTCCATTTCTGGTTGCTTTCAATTCCATCACGTCTGTTGTAGCTCATGATTGCACTTCGTGTGCGACACCGACTTGTAGTTTGGATAATGCCTTTGTTGTTATTTTAGTTAGTACCAACTGTACCTATGCCAAGTCTTTGAGTGGTGTCTGAGATATGGCCTCATCAACCTGAAACATATATGTTGTTATCTGGATGGTGTCTTCTTCATTCTGTGCGCTCTTGTCCTTGGATTTTTTCGCTCGAGGGATCGGTTATGTTCCCCTTTCCTGCCTCCGCACTGCTTGTATCTTTTACAATACGTGCTTAATATCGACCTCTTCGAACTCGTCCGCTGCACGATCTTGTACCCTCTTTGCTAAAATATCGGCATCGTCCTTGGTAATTGTGTATTCTGGAATTTGTTTATGGGCCTTGACCTTCTTGCACGACCCACTTCTATGTATTATTGGCCGTTTCAGTGGCCCTGTCTCTTACGGAGTAGCTGCTGACGTGGTTTCCTATGTCGTTGTGTCCCCCCTTCCTTGTTCTTCCCGCACTGGAGAATTGTACTTCTTTCCTATCTGCACATCCTTCTTTGGGGTGCTTCCCTTCTTCTATGCCACTGTCTTTTGACTGGGCTTCCCTTACCGTGTTGGTTTCTTGGCTACAGTGCTGCCCTCTGCAGATGCCTTGGACAAACATACTACCACTTATTTTCCTTTTGGAATGTCCTTAGTAATGACTGAGATCATCCAGTCATCCTTCTAGTCTCTCATTTCCATTTCAAATTCCTCTGCATTAATGCATAATTGAAGTTGTAGCCATTCTTTCTCTGGATCCCTACGTGCTTTGATCCACATGTATTGTTAGGTAGCCTTAAATTTGGCTATCCCCTGATACTGCACAATGACTTTCGGAGTTATCCTCCATGTGTTGGCTATGATATCTTGTATTCCATTGAGGTATCGAGCAAAAGTGTTGGCATTGCCACTTAGTCGCTTGGAATCTTGAGTGATTCCCATCGACGTGTACCGTGTTGCGCAAAAAAGTCCTACTCTGTCGCAAAAGTATTAGTAGGGAGGCTCTTTCCAACCAATTAATGCTATCAAAATCATTATCCAAGAGTAATGGAACTCTTTTCCCAAGTCCTGCGCATCCTTGCAGTCATATGGGAACATGTTCAGTAAGTATGGGGCCCAACTGAGCATGGTTTCATTTGCGCATTGTGCTGTTGCTGCAACAACTCTTGCAGGGACCTCCTCCTTGCAACATTTACAAAGTATCTTGCATGCCATTAGCTTCACTTCCATCTGAGTGATTGCATCGTTGATTCTCTTTATAATTATGTCGTGCGAGCCTCTGTCTGTCCCATATGTCTTCTTCATCTCTTTTGCAAGAGGCTTTTCTTTGGTTTTATCATCCAGGTACTATGCGAGCTTCTCTCCATTTGATGGTAGGCCTGTGATGAATGCAATGAGATCCACATTTATTGATACTGGTTCTTCCAACCACAAAAATCCTCCATGGAGGACTGCCAACAACTACTTGACGCAATTTTTCACATCTTTCCCCTATCTGAAATGAGGAATCTCTAGAAAATTCAGAATCCCTGTGTTTTTCGAGCCTGCCACCCATTGCTTTGGCTGTAGTAATGGATCTCCTAATGGCTCTGTGCCCAGGCTCTCCATATACACCTTTTGTGAAAATTATGGGAATTTGTTGGTTTCAGAAACATCATGGTCAACATATATTATTCTTTCGACGCAACCCAGTAGACATATGGTCAACATATATGTCCCAACATATGGTCAACATATATGTCCCAACCTCTAGTTGTGCTTCCTAGCTTGAATCTGGTTGCCACATGATGCATTCAAGTTGTACTTCCTCCTACTTTGTGGACCCAAACATAGGTTTTGGGCTTGGTCCTTCAGACTTTATTCTTTTGCTATCACCACCATTTATTCTGTGGGTTGCTTTGGCCGTGGTAGGTTGTTGTGGGTTTCATGTGGTTAATGGGTCTTGGCCCTATGCACTGTCGTGTGAATCAATATCCGTCCCAACCATCATTGTGGCCTTCTCTTCCTCTACTACTAGTATTTCTCTCATTGGTTCGACCTGTGGTGAAGGAATTGCGTAAACATCAACGATTCCCTCTATTTGTGTAAACTCTTGTATCTCCTCTACAGTTTCCTGCAGTGACCTATGGATGATGCACTTTTTTTGTGCTATTTTGCTAGGTGCACCGAACTTTGGAGGTGCCATCTTGGGTACTTCTTCCTTCCTCGATTGAGCTTCGACTGCTATGATCATTGAATTCTCCTCTTCGCCTCTCATCTTTGTGCTCCTTAGTTTCGTGGGTTTGCAAATGCACAATGTGTGTCATTTAGACCGCTATTTCATTATATATAGGGTGTCATAAATGCCCTAAATATTCTCAGAGAAGCTTCTTTTATGGTTATTAATGCGTTAAATCTTTCCGAGTATGCTTCGTTGAGTTCCATAAATTCCCAATTGACTCCTTTTTACCCCAACGACCATTTTTTTACTTTTTCGACCGTTGGCCCAGTTTCTAGTGCTCTGAAATTTTTCAGTGTGCCATACATTTATGTTGTGAATTTTTCCCTTAGTGTGCAGTGTTTGCTTCCTGTCAAACATATGTTGTGCATGGTCACTTTTTCTTTTTGTCGTGCTATTTCCACTATCTGCAGTGCATGATATTTCCCATTACTTTGTATTTTTTTCTTTTTTTACCTTTTTCTTCCCTTTTCTCCTTTTTCTACTTTTGTCTTCATTTTTATGAGTTTTATTTCCTAATATATACTATAGTACACTATATACATGACTTTATTAATGCGCTGTAACTTTTAAGAATTAGTAGGTCGTCTGTCCCTGCACAGTTTCAGTCAACTACCATTGATCATTCCTTTCATTTATATTCCTCCTAAGTCCTTTAGCTATATAGATCCCCCATCTATGACAATATTTAATTCGTATGGCCCTAGCCAATGCATTCTAAACTTACCAGGGTGTTGGAAAAACTTACTTTCATAGAGTAGAACTAGGTCTCCTTCCTTAAAACTCTTGTTTTTAATATGTCTGTCATGCCAGGATTTGTCTCTTGATTTTTGTACTTCCTGGTGAAATCCTACCAGAATCTTGTCCTCTTCCATTTCCATTAGTTTACTTAGCCTCTCTTGTATTGTGCCTCTTTCTGTCATGTTGATAATTGTTTCTATGCGCAGAATGGGTACCAAAAATTCTAATGACACCACTTCTTCTTGCCTATACACCAATCTGAATGGTGTCTGTCCTGTCAAATTCTTGCATGTGGTCCTGCATGCCCATTGTACTATTGGTATTTTCAAGTCCCAATCATCTCTGTTGACATTGCAGATCTTCGTCAAATAATTTTCCAAAATATTATTGAAAGCTTCTACTGTTCCATTTGCCTGAGGATGATAAGGTGTACTCTTCTTGTGATAGAATTCAAACTCCCCAGTCATAGCTGTGATGGTATCATTGATAACATGAGTTCCCTAGTCACTCATCAAAATCTCGGGACATCCAAATCTGATGATCACTTGCTTAAACAAGAAGTGTGTTGTTTTCTTTGCACTACAATATTTGAATGATGTTGCTTATGACCATCTTGTTAAGTATTGATTCACAATAATGATATACCTAGCTTCTGACCTTTTTACTGGTGGATTAATAGGTCCCACAAAGTCTATTTCCCATTTTTCAAATACCTGTAAAGTCACTTGTGGTATTAGAGGCATCTCATCCCTTATGTTGGGTTTGCCAACCCTCTGATAGACATCGCATTTCTTGAAATATTTCTTGGCATCTTTATGGATTGTTGGCCACCATAGTCTTGCATGCAATACCTTTTGCGTGGTATCTTTATCTGCATAGTGTCCTCCAACTATACCTTCATGAGATTATACTAAAATTCTATGCCTTTCATGTTCCAATACACATCTTCTAAAAATTCTATCTGTTCCCATCTTATATAAATGTCCTTCTTTGAGTTGGTAGTCTACAACTCTCACTACCATATTTTTCTTCTGTTCAGTGCTAAAGTCTTGTGGTGCAACCCCTATGCTTAATTATTTAATAATATCAATGAAGTATTCATCAACTACCTGTACTGAAAATAATTGTGCATCAGGGAATTTGTCTTCCAAGTTAGTAGGTTCTTCTCCATTAGTTACCCTTGACAGGTGGTCAGGTCCTACATTCATCTTCCTTGGTTTGACTATCACTTCAAAATAAAATTCTTTAAATAACAATAGCCATCTACGGATTCTCCCCCCCAACACTGGTTTGTTAACTAGATATTTGAGGGAAGAATGGTTTGTGAACATTTTAAAGTGTTTACCTAGTAAATAGTGCCTGAACTTCTAAAGTGAATATATCATGGCTAGGCATTCTCTTTTTGTGGTGTTGTAGTTCTGCGTTGATTTTGATGACTTTCTTCTTGCAAAGGCTATATGTTGGTCTAAGTCCCCTACTCCTAGATGTGCCATAATTGCTCCAAGTTCTATGGATGATGCATCTACATGCACATGAAATGTATTTTCTCAATCTGGGAATACTAATATAGGTGTTTTTACCATATTTTCTTTTAAAGTGTCTAATTCTTGCTGACAGTCTTCATTCCACTGAAATCTAGTGTCCTTTAATAGTTTTTCCATTGGTGCAGTAATCTGTGCATATCCCTTTATGAAATTCCTGTAATAGGATATATGTTCCAGTGTTGCTCTTAACTAGTGCACTGACTTTGGTGGAGGTAAATTTACAATTATTGCAATCTTAGTAGGGTCCACTAGTAAACCTTGTTTACACACTATATGTCCAAAAAATATTCCAAAAGGTGTACCAAAAATGAATTTCTTGATATTTAATGATATATGACATTGCATGCATCTTTCCAACATTAATATTAGTACTTCTACATGGTCCTTTAATAGACTATATACAATCCAGTCATCCAGATATACTTATAAATACTGATGTATGAATTCCTTAAAAGAAACTATGACCACTCTTGAAAATATGGTTGGTGCATTCTTCAACTCAAATGGCATGACTGTATATTGGTAGGATCCCCATTTTGTAGCAAAAGTAGTCTTATATCTATCCTCTAGAGTTATTTTGATCTGATGGTAACCCGAGAATCCATGTGTGACTGAATATGCTTCATGGCCTCCCACATTCTCTAAGACTTCCTCTGTAAAATGGGTAGGGAAAGGGTCATGTAAGAAAGAATCATTGAGTTTCCTGAGATATACACAAATCCTTATCCTTTCTTACTTATTTTCTTGGACTACCATAGGACTCATCCATTCAGATTCCTCTACTGGTTCTATGATACCAACTTCCAACATTTGGTCAATTTCTACTTTCAACTTCTCCTTATACACTGGCTTCAGTCTGTAGGGTCTCTTCCTGACAGGTCTAGCCTCAGGTTTGAGGGGTATCTTCATCTCACCTAGATCCCCTGCTATGCATTTCATCTCTGTAAAGGTCATTGGAAATAGGTCACTATATTCACGCAGTAACTCTGTTATTATTTGTACTATTTTCTCATCCCAATAGTCTCTAATACTTTCCATTTCAGGGTTTTCATTCATCCCAATATTTACTTTCTTAACTTTGATTGGTGCAACGAATAATTTTGATTCCAGAGATGGACCTTCCACCTCTCTTTCTCCCTCAATTTATCTAATCTAAATATTGCACAGATCATCTTCATTTGGTGCTTCTTCTTTAACATGATAGCATGAAAGTAACTCTTTGACTATCTGTCTATTCTATTGTTGATGATTTGTCATGATTTCAACTTGTTGTTCATCAATAAATATCATTCCTCATATCATATTTAGCCCTAAATCAATGTTTGGGTTCTCATGTTTAAATGATAAGGTTACATAAAATTTTGTTGTAATCTTGTCCATTCTATGGTGCCTCTACGCATCTCCTGGTCTATATACTAGTTCCATGGGATTCCTTCCAATGTATGGATAAAGTGATGGGGCCATTCTTTTGGTGGTGTCATCCTCCACTATGTTCTGTACTTCTCCAAGTGTTCCACTGGTGTGCCTATCCCATCATACTGATGGACTATATTGTTTCCTAGTTTTGCATCAAATCTAATGCACAATAATCGGTTACATTGATACTAGACCTGAATTGTTTCCTTATGCGCACCCCACCATCTTGCAGGTGTTTGCTTGAGTGAAATACCTAGGGATAAGAGCCTCTAATTTTCTAACACTTTCTCTACACATTTTTTTAGAAATTCCTCTAAGTCATTTATTCCATGAAAATTGGGAGGTTCTATTATCTATGTACCAACCCATATTATTGCACGGTCTATTCTTGCACACCTCCTTATAGAAACTTCATGTAATCTCTATTGCCAATTATCCAAACTTGTATATTAGTCAGAAGCACATGATGTAATGCTTCTCTAGCTGAGTACCCCATATGCAGTTGGGTTAGCATAATATTATTCTCGCTCAGTGTTTCTGTACAAATGGTTTATTTATTCCAAATCCAAACAAGTGGCCTCTACAAACCGTTCTCCCTCGGAAGGATCCAATGGCACAATGACTGTATATTCTCCTGATTCAAAATTCATTTTTCTTTTTTTCAAGTTGATTATAGCTTGGTTATCAAATGGCCAATCCAGTCCAAGTAATGTTGGGTAAGGTGTTGTGTCATCTACTATCTCTATTACTTCAAAATCTTCCATAGTGAACACTCCATCCAAATCCATTTTCACACCTTTAAGCCTTCCAATAGGTAACACCCTGTGTTGATTTGCTAGTTTCAGTTGGACACATGAATAGCCTAGTGTGGGTTATCCCATACACTACCCAATGCCATGTCTTCTTAGGAAAGACATTTACTTCAGATCCTAAATCCAGTATAGTATCACCCATATTAAAATCCCCAATGTCGGCATTCAGTCTGAATTATTTGCTTGTCCTTTTTCTTGTATGGAGATGATTGACTGTTTTCTATTCTAAATTTTCTTCCACCTTGGTGTTACATATTTCTAGCATATCTTGTAAAACCTTAACAAATGATGGGTCATTCAATAACTTAACACAAGATTGCAGAAAAGTCTTTATGGTACTTACTTGCTCTAAAGGTTGTTCTTTATTGGTACAGTCCATTGAGAATGACATCCCATATATTGGTGGATTTTTAAGTTGCTGTGCGACTGATGTAGATGCAAAATTATGCTTGAGACACTCCTATATGGCTTCCTTAAATGTTTCCTTTTCTTTCCGCATGTCAAACTGCTTCTATGGATCAATGTTCTTCTTAACCCATTTGTGTTGATCTGGATCGCGTGATACTGCATCAGTGTCTATCTTGGCTCCTCCTCGAGTGGACATATTGATGTTTCTTCCATCATCCTTGGATTTTGCAAAGATCCATTGGATATTCTGGTTGTTTTGGTTCCTTTTTTCTTGGAGCTTCCCCAACAATGTCAAACACTCTTATGTGTCATGATCAGTTGCGTGACAATACATACATGTCGATGGTGGGAGTGGACACTTCCTTGCATAATGTACTGGTTGTTTGAATTTGTGGCACACTACTGGTCCTATGCCTCATCCAAATCCTCCTCTACATCATCCCCCACCTCTGTATCCACCTCGATCTCCACATGGCGTGTTGTATTAAGGTACCTAGTTATACTACACAGGATTATATTGTGGTTGTGCATTATTATACTGTGGCTGAACACTATTGTATTGTTGTTGTGCATTATTTTATGGTGGTGGTACCTGGTTGAATTGAGGTGCATCTTGACCTATCATCATTTCTTCTTGCACCCTATAAGTATCTGAATTTTTTTTCTCTCATCAACTCCATCGTCCTACAATCCTTATCATCACGACCCACTGACTTGAAAAAATTGCAATATGAACTTTTTGGTACTATCTTATATTTCTGCATCATTGGAAAATGATATGGATTATGCCCAGGTGTCTTACAAATCTCGCACCATGGTCCTTCTGTTGGCAATGGGTTTGGCACCCCTGTCGCCATATACTGCACGAAATTTGGACATTCATTCTTATGGTGTCCTTATGTCCTGCATAGGGTACACCAAACAACTTCTCTTTTCTCTTTACCCTTATTATGGTTAAGTTGAAACGATATTCTTCAAATCCTCCTTCAGCTCTTCTATTGTTGGATCTATCTGCTGGTACTGGTTTTATTCTTTTTGTAAGGCTGCCTGCAGACCCTCTTCCTGAGTTTGGAACTTATGTTGTCTTAATGGATATTTCAAGTGTGGTAACAATGAGTTCACAAATAAATTCCTATGTTGCATGTCAGTCATTGCATATTTCAACTTACCTTTCAGTCACTTAAACCTATGATCAATCTCCCAGACATACTCACCTAGTTTTTTCCTGATTTCAATCATTTCATTCATATACTGGTCTTCTAAGCTAGTCTTCTAAAATTCATTTATCAATAGTTTTTTCATGTCTACAACAGTCTTTGTTACTCCCAGTGGACTTTTTACATCTAGACTCATGTACCAGTCCAGTGTGAAGTCTCTCAATGTGATTGCTAACTGTGCAAGATTTTTATCCTCATATATGATCTTCTTTTCTTTTGAGATCTTCTCAAAGATGAATAAGTGATTTTTGGGGTCCTCTAATGCCTCTCCCTGAAATTATGGTAACCTGATCATGGGATCATGTCCTTCCATTTTAAACCGTGTTGAACTACTACCTCCACACAATGTAGATAATTGACTGTTACTCCTTGAACTGGATCCTCTAGTTGATGATCCTTGATTGGATGCATGTCATGTTGTCTTTATTCCACTAAAATATGGTTGTCTAAATGTTGGTGTTCTTTTTGGTGTGTTAGTTACACATGGGGTTGTAGGTTCCACACTGACGGTGATCTAGATTGGAGTTCTTCCTTTTGTTCCTGCCCTTGGACCTCATGTTTTATTTTCATATGTTGTGTGTAGGATTTCCTCAATCTTCTCCACAACTTGGAGATCCTCTACCTCTTCTTCACTGCTTGCCAATCCCTCTCTATCAGCTATGGCTCTCTTCTTGTTATTCATCTTATATTGGTAGGGTGATCCACTATGTGTCTTTCCAAAATTTTCCATTATCTTCTTTATCAGGTCTTCCTCCATCATGATTGGGTCCATGGCCTCCTTCTTCTTTCCCTTATCCATCTCTTCCTCCATTTCTCAACCTCCTGTCAGTGCTTCCCCCCTTCCCCCATGCACGTAGGGAAGTTTAGCGGTTTGATTCCATGATAATCACATCCTTGTCATATAATAAAATCTTGATTGAAGTATACAACGATATGATGTAACTACCTCTGGGTCCTTTTAGAAAATATTTCTCTGTTGCGATGTATGATTTCATGGTATCTACTGCAAATTCAATGATAAACCCTATAACAATACTGTCTAACCATAAATCTATTGCGCATGTAAAATTTTTGTTAACCTTTTGTAACTACATGATCTCCATAGGATTTCACTCCATATGTCTAATTCAATTTGTAGGGTGGTTTTATTTTAACCTTAGTAACCACTCCTACAACAAATGCGAGAAATCACAGAAAAATACCTCATGCATGTCGCTAAACACATATTTTTTGAGATATTTTCGCGGTGTTAGCTTAGCGTTTCTGTTGTCCTTCTGTGAAAACTCAAGTTCCTAAGTTTTCAACCATATTCCGATCTCCACCTTTGTTGGATTCCATGGCCTAAACATTCCCTTCTATACTTTCATCCTCCACCCGTTTCTTTGACATATCTTGTCCACTCAATCCCTTGCAGTTCCATCTGGAAAAATAAATATTTGTTGGTTAGATATCTGACTTCTTAATCTTCTTGGGTTGAACCAGGTTTAGATCTCAACAGGTTTCCAACAAAACTCTCTAAAACTATCGGCCCTCCTAGTAAACCAAAAGGCAACACTGCGCACATGGTACACAATGTAGTCTCACCTGAGATAACTCTATAGATGAATGCAATACCCAGGTGTTTGCAGTCTAGGAATGAGTGGGGATCTAGGATTGTGTTCTTTCTTCCTTATGCATTAACCTTATTTTTTATTTAAGTATTTCTAGGATTCATTCTTCTTTAACCTGATGCATGCATTCTACTATATCTAGTTAATCATTCATTCATAAGAGAATCATTAATAGAAAGTAAATACTCAATAAAAATCACATATAACACAAGTATTACCATGGTTCACCCCCTCATGGGGATACATCTGCAAATATCTGGCTTCTCTGTTCTTTTATTTAATATGCTGCAAAATCTAGCATTGCACGCATTACATCTTAGTAATAGAATCAATATCAAGGAAATAATACTTTATGAGGCAGACTAGATCACACCAAGTTCCTCAACCTACGAACTAACCCTCAAGGTTTCTCCTATTCAACTCTTCCACATGAATTATTATACTTGACAACCTAGATCATCTTCTACTACAACTAGCCGAAACCAACAACAACCACAACCTCTATCCACAACTATAAACAACCTCACTCTAGACCTCCTAGGTATTTATTTATACTATTTTAAAGGATTATAGCTATTACAATCCTTATAAAAAACCCTAACCCTATCATGGTTAGACTTGCCTGCCTACTTGCCACATTGTTTTTCCTTATTTTTATGCATCTTTCCAAAAATAGGTCTTTCCTCAAAATATGCCTATGCCCAACACAAGGCCTTGAAAATGGTACCGCCCTACAAACACGAAGTAGGGGAAGAAGAAGAAATTATCCATGAAGCTAGGTCATATGAAGAAGTATTGGCCCACATAACTGGTACACCTCAAGCTGACATTTTTCTAGAAAAACAAGAAGAGAAGAAAGTCATGTTTCTTCAACAACTATAAAAAGTAATAAGGGATTCCCTGGAGAAGATGGATGCAAATGGAAAATAATGAAAAGAAAAAAGACAAAGAATCTCTAAGGAAATTCTTTGAGGTTGAAGAGAGGGATAAACACAATAAACAACATGACAAGTTGCCTAGAGAAATTGAGACATTCCATGAAGCTGCAAATAAATCCAAGTCGTAGAGGAAAAAAAGGACCGCGAAGATAGCCAGAGCCATGGAAGAGTCACATGCCCACGAGGCCACAAAATTTGAGAAATCCTTCAAATCCATGGAAAATGAAGCTTCCCTGTTATCGGACAAATTGGTAGGTGCAGACACTAACCGATCTCCCTAGATCCACCTAGATCTAGAACAAAACACACCAGAACATGATGCTTTCCTTAAGTTTTAGATATTGAATTTACTAACTAAAGAGGGATAGGTGACATACCATTTAAACACCACTTCCTCTCGCCATCACCATCCTAGCTCCATTCCAACGCTCATACAATGATGATCCTACAAAAGAACGCAACCAACCAAAGTGATAGTAATAGCACAAACTCAATATAAACCTATGTATGTGATCACAAAATCATACAATAAAACACAACAAGATTTATAGGAAAGAATCATAATACTGTATCATATTAAATGTGAAAGAGAGATTACAACCATGGCCTTGATGTCGTAAGGTCCCTTCCAACTATCCTTCGTTCCACACACACTTCTTGCTCCAAGGATTCTGAGACCATGGATTTGATAGCTACTCACAATCTATCTTGACAAAGCAAATCTCAAAGCCGCTCTAACCAAGCTAATAATTCCAAGACAAATCCAACTTAGCCAATCCCAAAAGCTCTAAAGCTCAAAAGCTAACTTTCTCCATGAGAGCTCCTCTCCTTTTATAAGTTGAAGAGGATAAGGTGAGGAGGTTAGGATGATCCCACTAAATCATGACAGTGAGTAAGATCCAAACCATTCAGATGCCACCTCACCATGGAAGTTTCTCCTTCTAGAAGATTCGAGAAAACACTAATTTTTCCCACATGTAAGCATTCTCGCACCCTGCCTATAGAGAAACCTGCAAACCTCTCGCAACCCATCTATGGTTCAACCTGTGAGAATCAAGCATTCTCGCACCCTGCCTATATAGTAACCTGCGAAATTCCTTTTTATAGGGTTTTTACAAAGGAAAATGCAACTTCTTTTCTCAGGAAAAGTTCTTCTCTCTTCTCTCTTCAGGAACTCAGGCCACTAACCCCTCTGAAGGAAACAGATAGGTTTACATCATTAACGGTCAGAGGGATGATGAAAATAATGTGTAACAGAGAGCCCCCCAAAGTATGAAGTTAGAACAGAGTGATAGCGGAAATACTTTGTCAAGTGTATGTAGGGAACAAGGAACAGTCGGTCAGAAACCTGCCAACAAACAAGGAAATACAGTACAATAATATATCATCACTGAGGTAGGCATTCCCATACTCATAATACGAATGACTCAAATCATAAATGCCGACATGTGAAGATCCATGTCAAGTAAGACAGGTCATGGCCACCAAACATACAATGTGGATCCACGCCATTATGACTCAAATCTGAACATAGCCACCAAAAATACACTGTGGATCTATGTGTTAAAGACTCAAATTTGAACATAGCCATGAGACATACAATGTGGATCTATGCAACAGTACAAACTGAATATACTCCAATGCAACCTCAATCTGTCAAAAAATATCCAGGGTTTTCATCTCCACCACTCTATAGTATGAATCTAACCATGTGAATACATGTGCTGAAGTCAAACATGGTAGAAACCACTTGATTATTGGTCATTAGTGTATACCGTTAACAAGTGTGAGGGAAATCACCATTAATGTCAATGAATCCCAAGGTACACTAGTACAATCCAATTAATGTGAATCAATGAGCTGAGGTCAAACACTCAACGGAATCCCCCAATCAGGGGTCAATAATGAAAACCCATTGTCGAAAGCGAGGAAACTTGCCATTGAGGCATGCAAGTTTCAAGGTACCAATTAGTTTCTATGTCTGATTCCTAGATAATTGGTTGAAGTCGACAAGAAAAGACTCTTCACAGGAGGGCCTTAATGTATCCCACATCAATGACACGAAACAAGTAATAATATTTGATGTAGATCAAAGTAACAAGTGATTCAGGACTGACTCAGGGATGACCTACGCAATAGAAGGCTTAAAGACTGCAAAAATGGCTGATGCAATAGAAGGCTTTTGAGTTGGACATCTCTTTGAACATATTGACGACACGACAACTGTCTTGGAAATACTGACTCAACAACAAGGATCACAGACCAATTTGTAATATTATAGGAGTATGATCAAGAGACAAGTGGATTTTCCAACCTAGACACAAGGCGAGTGAAAGGGTGTCATGTTCAAAAGTGACTCTTCCATAGAATACAAGTTTAGACACATTTCTTTCCCAAATTTTCCCCCACCATTTCTGGCAATTACCTCTTTATTTTTACACAAGCTTGAGGAGGATAACATATGCTTGTAAATGTAAGCTCATCCTTCGGACGAGTCCCTCGGAGTATGTTTAACGAACCCTAGGAAGGAGTGGTTTGGTCCCATTTGGGCCTTTCAATGTTTATTTAACGAGTCCAAAGAAAAAAAACTCATGGGTTTTTCATGTTTAGAGAGTCTAAAAAACACTTAAAGAAAACTCAGGTCCCATATGGGCCTTTCAATGTTTGTTTTATGAGTCTAAAGAAAGAAAACTCAGGGGTTTTTCATGTTTATAGAGTCTAAAAAACACTTAAAGAGAACTCTCTCAGTTCCTTTTTCGTAAAATAGTCTGATGAGACCGAAAAAGAGATAAACTATCTCTCAACAGACGTTTTCTTCAAATACTTTTACGATCATGAAAAGAACAAGATCGCTCGGCAATCTTTTCATGTTTAGAGAATTTGAAAAGAGCTTAAAGGGAACTCCAAGGGGTTCCTTTTTCGTATAACCTTTACGATTCCGAAAAAGTGATAAAAGTATACTCGGTTACATTCTCATTGATTTACGAGCACGAGAAAGAACAAAGACTAAGCTCGGTAACTTATTCTCATGTATTAATGAGAATGAGAAAGAACAAAGACTAAGCTCGGGATTGTTTTCATTTTTACGCAATCTTTAAAACAAAACAAAAATATGCTTGGGATAGATTTTATTTTTTACACAAGCTTAAAAACTAAACAAAACTATGCTTGAACCTGGTTTCATTTTTACACAAGCTTGAACTAGAGGAAATTATGCTTGAGGTAAGTGGTTTCATTTTTACACAAGCTTGAACCATAGAAAACTATGCTTGTGACTTCCCAACGCATAACACATGGAATGGTTGGTACTTAGCCCCCAACTTAAGAAACTAGTAGCTCTACTTTAGCACGAAGTCCAGAGGCCGGAAGTATTGCCCCCCAAGCTTTGTTTCATCCAACGACAATGGTGGAGGAACTAAAGCTTCAAATACTAGACAAAGGACTTGACTCAAACAGAGAGGGGGAAAACTATTTCATTTTTTAACGAGCTTGACATAGAAACAAGAACTATGCTCGTAACCTCTGTTTCATTTTTTAACGAGGTTGCCACAAAGACGAAAAAACTATCCTCGTAAGTGGTTTCATTTTTTAACGAGCTTGAAATCAGAAAACCATGCTCAAAGACCTCTGTTTCATTTTTTAACGAGGTTGTCTCAGAGACGCAAAAACTATCCTCAGAACTCTCTTCTTGATCATGGATTCCAAGAGGACAATTCTCCAGAATGACACCATGTCAAGGGACAAAACTCAGTCATGGCTTCTAAGAGGTCTTCACTAGACGGAAGGAAAACACTCTTGAAGGAACACATGTCAAGGGTTATGACAGGGGTAAGGAGATCATTCTCTAACAACCCTATCCAAGAGATCACCATGTCAACTACTGGATCTAAGTCATCAGAAGTTGAGGCCATGGGTGACAACACCACATAATTGACCTGTGGCAGGGGCGATACTGTCTGCATATAAGAACCATTTAGGGAGGAAATCTAGTCGGGGTCAATGAATGAAAGTTGGTCAATAGTCACAATTCTTCCATTGTGAGGGAAAGATATCACACAAAAAAGAGTGGACACAATAGCGTTCATGGCATAGACATAATCTCTCTTAAGGAGTAAAGAAAAATCCAAGGGGTCTTAGAATACCATGACATCGATAAAGACAGTTTTCCCTCCTAGAGTTATAGGAAACTGAGGAAGGGTCCCTAAAGGTTGACTAGTTCTTCTGTTAAAAGCTAATAGATTCTATGTAACCGACGCAAGTGGAGGACAACCCAAAGCTTGCCAAGCAATAGAGGACAAAATACTAACAGACGAACCTTCATCTATCAACGTTTGGGGAATGTCCCGACCACAAACCTATACTATAATTTGGAAAGGAATTTAAGAGGGAAGATGAGGTCCAGTTAACACACCCCAATCAAAATGGATGGCCTCATTACTTGGATGGGGTCCTACAGGAGAAGGAGGAATACGCCTCATCATGCGAGATTCTGTATCAACGAGAAAAATGTGGGCAGTATCGAGTTTACTCTAGCGAGAGAGTAGGATCGACCGATGGAGAGATCAGATTGACCACTTGAGTTTCATTCTCCAAGGAGAGAATGGGGTCGACAGATGGAAATGAATCGACCACTTGGGTGACACTCTCTAACGAGAGAGTGGAATCGAACAAGGATGGGATCAGATCGACTGCTTTAGTTTCACTCTCTGAGGGGAGAGTGGGATTGACCGAGGATGGTATCATATCAACCGCTTTGTCAACTGGTTCAACTAAGGACGTGACCAGATTGATGACATGATCAACCAGATTGACTGGTTAAGGGACCAGAGTGATCATTCCATCAACTATTGGAGGGTTGAGAGAAAGCTTATGGTAAGCAGCTGGAAGTTGAGACTGTGAAATGGTCATGTCTTCCAGTAATTTCGAGGCTTCGTCCATTCGAGAACAAAGGTGAGTGAGATGAATCCCTTTGCATAACATACACAGGAACTTGACTCTACTTTTCTTCTTCCCAACTGTATCATG
>JASDQU010102770.1:20966-53247 GCA_032191745.1 Picea mariana
ATTCATCGAATTACTAGCTTCAGAACTTTCACTTGATGAAGAAGATGAAACGGAAGGCGACCTTTCAAGCGAAGAAGGCGAAGAAGACATTACTGGTGAATAAGGTGAAGGGTCAACATGAGGTTGATGCTCGTGGGGGGAAGTGCTTGTGACTGAAGCACTAACTACATTCAGGATTACCTGAGTGGAAAACAACCATACCGGTAATCCAATTGTGAGACCTGGAAGGATCAAAGTAGCAATATGAGGAGGATCAATGTTTCCATAAGAAGGAAAAATAAAAGGTTCCCCTGGAGCAGGGGTTCCTTCATTGGTCATTCCGGGAACTAACGCCATTAAAAAAAAAATCCAATCTAGAGTCCTCTAAGGAAAACAAACAACACACGCTAAAAATCTAATAAGCAAGCAAGAAAACAAAACCTTCTCACAATGAACGCACTAGTTGGTGATGAAATCCAACGTCGTGGGAACAAAGTAAGAAGGGGATAAGATAGAGTGGGTGGAAAAGTTATGTTGATGACCTGCTTAATGGACTTACACCCTGGTGCAAGCTCCCACACATAATCGTGGGTATACCCTCCAAGAAGCTTGAGTGAGTTTGGCCAACGTCGATTCCAGGTACCGTGAAGACTTGCCCCTCCATAGTCACCTCGTGTAAAGAACCTGGAGAGATAGACCACTAAGGTTACCAATTACCACAATGATGCCTAGGGAAACAGTCGACAGTCCGATCCACGCACAAGGGCAGGGTATCTAGCCCAAAATCAAATTGAAAGGCTTCCACTCATCATTGTGGGTATACCTCTCAAGCGACCCCCATAATACATGTAATCTCTACACCAAGACCAACAAAGTAGGGCGAGTAACTTTTCCAGTCTCAATGCGACCTTGTGATTGACCCTTGTGTTAGAAGGGCTTCCTAGGAAAAAATGTAGTAAGTGGATTTAACTCTCCCTATCACAAGATACTATGTTTGTTTGCATCTTTGGAAAGTTATCTTTCACACTTATTCCAAAGCCCTACGACTAATCTAATGTAGGTTTGCTACCAGAAAAGATTAAAATGTCTAATCAATTTTTATAAGCGCTTTATTTTATGGCTATTGTTACTCAAAAGGAAAATGGCATGGACAATATGGTGTTTTGACCGACTCGAAAGTTATGAAAAGAGATGAAGATGCAATCTTTTCATTTCGATGAAAGCTATGCTGCGAGAAAACAATTATCATTCCCAGATGCACAATGTCCCAAAATATATTAAACTCATCAATATCAATATTCTCAAGAAATGAGAAAAAGGGTACTGTACACCAATGCATGATTCATGGGCCCCCCAAGAATCATTTAAGACCGCTACTTCAAATTTAAGAATTTAAGACCAAAAAATGCGAAGAATCGTGCAATTTCGCTACTTCAAATGCAAGGATACCCCCAATTCAATATAGAGCAAGAAATTAAATCTTTTTGTTCAAAAATTTCACTAAAAACAATAATGAACTTTCTTAAAACAAAGAAACCCAAACTAATTGTTTTTCTTTTAAAGCGAACTATTCAGAAGAAATCCCATCTTTTCTTAAACAATTCTAAAGAAAACACATGCTTTGTAATTTAAAGACACTCAAAGAAAGAGACTAATCCTTCAAAACCAAACAAAGAAAAGATGGCTAAAAACAACTCAAAGAATGTCAAGCAGACTGTAAACAGATCAATATAGGCTCCAAAATTTCAATCCAGCTGATCAAAGCAAAACTGGACATCAAAAGATGACAAGACCCAATCCAAAAAAGTTTACAAACAAGTTCGCAACCTAGCAGTAGAGTACAGTGTGAGAATTAGGTATTCTCACAGGATAGACACTGGTAGGGTGCGAGAATTAGGTATTCTCGCAGGCTAGACACTGGTAGGGTTTGAGAAGTTCGCACTGAAATGAACAGTAGGGTGCGAACATCAATGATTCTCACAGGCCACGGAGAGGTACAGTGCGAGAATGAGAAAACTTTGAAAAAGGACAGGTAAACTAAGTAAACTTCTAGATCCAGAGAGTTTGGATGGATGTCCCATAGACTTAGAAACCAGAAAATAGGCAAGTGAAGCAAGGGAAACTATACTAACTAGGAAACAATCCGTTCCCCAGTGGAGTCACCAATTTTGTTATCGGACAAATCGGTAGGTGTGAACACTAACTGATCTCCCTAGATCCACCTAGATCTAGAACAAAACATACCAGAACATGATACTTTCCTTAAGTTTTAGATATTGAATTTACTAACTAAACAGGGATAGGTGACGTACCATTTAAACACCACTTCCTCTCACCATCGCCATCCTAGCTCCATTCCAACGCTCATACAATGATGATCCTACAAAAGAACGCAACCAACCAAAGTGATAGTAATAGAAAAAACTCAATATAAACCTATGTATGTGATCAAGGAATCATAGAATAAAAAACAACAAGCTTTATAGGAAAGAATCGTATTATTGTATCATATTAAATGTGAAAGAGAGATTACAACCATGGCCTTGATGTCGTAATGTCCCTTCCAACTTTCCTCCCTTCCCCACACACTTCTTGTTCCAAGGATTCTGAGACCATGGATCTGATAGCTATTCACAATCTATCTTGACAAAGCAAATCTCAAAGTTGCTCTAACCAAGCTAATAATTCCAAGCCAAATCCAACTTAGCCAATCCCAAAAGCTCCAANTATGTATGTGATCAAGGAATCATAGAATAAAAAACAACAAGCTTTATAGGAAAGAATCGTATTATTGTATCATATTAAATGTGAAAGAGAGATTACAACCATGGCCTTGATGTCGTAAGGTCCCTTCCAACTTTCCTCCCTTCCCCACACACTTCTTGTTCCAAGGATTCTGAGACCATGGATCTGATAGCTATTCACAATCTATCTTGACAAAGCAAATCTCAAAGTTGCTCTAACCAAGCTAATAATTCCAAGCCAAATCCAACTTAGCCAATCCCAAAAGCTCCAAAGCTCAAAATATAACTTTATTCATGAGAGCTCCTCTCCTTTTATAAGTTGAAGAGGTTAGGATGATCCCACTAAATCATGAAAGCAAGTAAGATCCAAACCATTTGGATGCCACCTCACCATGGAAGTTTCTCCTTCTAGAAGATTCGAGAAAACACTCGTTTTTACCACGTGTAAGCATTCTCGCACCCTGCCTATAGAGAAACCTATGAACCTCTCGCAACCCAGCTATGGTGCAACTTGCAAGAATCAGGCATTCTCGCACCCTGCCTATATAGCAACCCGCGACCTTCCTTTTTATAGGGTTTTTACAAAGGAAAATGCAACTTCTTTTCTCAGGAAAAGTTCTTCTCCCTTCTCTCTTCAGGAGCTCAGGCCACTATCCCCTCTGAAGGCAACATATAGGTTTACATCATTAACGGTCATAGGGATGACGGAAATAGTGTGTAACATTCCCACAAAGCCATAGAAAAGAAAAAGAAAATGTCTGAAGAAGCTTCCCACGTAGTCGCTGAGGAATAAGAAAGGATAATAACATAGGTGCGCAAAGATGCAGAAATGAAGAAGAAGAAAGAGGAAGAGGAAAGGAACAAAATTTCCACCCCAGAGGGATCAAAAGGGTATCAGTTTTTACCTCTCCCTTGAATCTAGGGACTCATCTGAACATGATATTGTTTGACTTCTCATATTCATCCCTGAAGATGTTAGAATTTGATGATGAAGTGATTGTTGTAGGGAATTTTTACTATAGTAATTCAAAGTATGGAATGACATGAAGATCGTCGAAAAGACATAAAACAAGGGAGGCCTCATGAAAAAAGAAAACCAAAAGGAGTATTGATTGGCCTATAATTGGAGAAAACATGTAGAAGGAAGATGCTGAAGCAACAACAAAACTACATGCATTTTCAAGAAAAAAAATTGTTCACAATCAATGAAATGATCAATAACAGGACAAAATAATATAAGCGCAAGGTAGCATACCTAGAGAAATGGCTACAACTCCAGAGACAAGAAATATAATGCAAATTTTAGATCAATTTAGATGAGGCAAATTAGATACATACAAAAGAGGATAAATACCCAATACAAAAATACACTCAAGAGATATGATACCTTACAGTGAAAGGGGCCAAAAAGGACCAACTAGCTAAACAAAAATGCCACACAATATCTGTCCTCAAGGAGGAGAGGCAACAACTTCAGCTAAAAGGATTCAAAGAAGGAAGTAAATTCCTAGCCCTGTTCAAAGAGGAATTTGTTGAACTAAATGAACAACTAAAAGAATATCATGTTAACTTCTTCATGGAACTGAGGGACATCTAGGGTTATAATGAAAAGATTGCAAAACTGGATGATCAACTGGAATAAGTAAAAGGCTAGTATGGGGACATGGAACAAGCCTTCAAGAAGATCAAAAAATGGAATAACACATACATAGCAACCCCAACAATAATACTCGAAAATAACAGGAGAGAACGTGATAAGACACATATGTTGTTGGACAAGTGGAACAATGTTTGTTCTAATATAGAAGAATCAATAAATAGTGTGAAGCAAACGTGCACACGAATATGGGTTGAAGCTGATGGAATCCTATAAATGTATCACATGCCATTGAATGCAGAACTGAACCAAGAAGAATCAAGTGAAAGAAATATAGAACGGGTAATGGCCATCAAGGA
Source organism: Picea mariana (assembly GCA_032191745.1). Lineage (NCBI taxonomy): Eukaryota > Viridiplantae > Streptophyta > Pinopsida > Pinales > Pinaceae > Picea > Picea mariana. The sequence goes on from JASDQU010102770.1 coordinate 25,646, forward strand.
GAAGGAAAAAAAAGAGATAGAAACGTTGGACAAGATTGATAGGGAAACCATCAACCAATATATGATCTAGTCAGTGAAATGTGTGCTAGTAATAGAATTTTTTTCAAAGAGCTCGATGAAGGATGTAAAGACCAAAGTCACATATATGATATGCAATAGTGATATAGAGTTATAAGAGAGGAAATCAAATAGGATTAACAACATCATACAAGAATCCAAACTATGGTTCAACTTCATAAATCACCCCAGTTTGGGAAATGCTTAACATTCCCATTTTTTTTGTATAATTTTATAATGTAAATGTCCAAGTAATAGAGAATAGGAAATGAAATGAGGTAACTATCATCTGAGATGATAATAGTTGCATAATGTAAAGAGACTCTTATTCTATAAAAGAGAGCTCCTAAGTAGGTAGAAGCACTTTTGTGGATTATACATATTGATGATAGTACTATCTCTTTATGAATAAGAAGCAAAATGCATATGGGATGATAATTGTTGTCAAATGTATTAGGGATTATTCCTCTGATATGTTTTTTGTGGTTCATTCTAAATGATTTTTCATATGAATTATTTGTATGTACTTTGTTTAGAATTACTCATACATGTTACGATTCCTGAATGAATGCAACACTAATGTTATAGGTTGTGTCTGCAATTAATTGTGATTTAGTCTATGATTTCATTGTATTCATGTGTTAATGAATCGTATGAACTATTTTATATTTTAGTAATATTATATTTGGTTGTATTCATTCGTAATTAGTCTTTCTCCTGATCAAGATATGTTAAAGTAGAGTAGATATAGATTAGAAGTTGCAATTGTATTTCTGCTCTGGATAAATTTAGATCAAGATTTAGATTAGGTTGGTGAGAAGAAATTCGATTTCCTTCTCCACCTCAAACAACACAGTGGAAAAAAGACCCACATATTAGATGGAAATGCTACTCCAAACAAGAGCAATCCTAATTGGGGCTTGCCATCAAGCAATGTCCCTTAACTGATTTATAGGCCAATTCTACCCATCAACATAAACAACGCTAAAAGGGGGGCCATCAAATTGAATGAATAGAAAAGAATTACAAAATCCTACCCATTCTAATCCACTGAGGAACCCTACCTGTAAAGGTGAAACTAAATATTAAAACCCTAATCTAATGTTAAATCCATAGCCATCCCTTGTACTGACACCTACTGAACAAGATGGTCAATATAGTGTTCCTAGGTCCCAGTCCACAATATCACAAACTCTCGACCTAATTTATGAGGGCCATGCATGCTTACTAGAATAATCTTGTGTACTTACTCACAATATGAGATGAAATATTAGACTCAAAATTTCACAGTTTCCTTCATATATGAACCAAACCCAAACATAACCTAAAATCCTGATCATCGAAGGTCAACCAATCGACGTTGGTAACTCAATTTTTAAACCCCTAACTACCAGTTATCTGAAACTATTGAAGGAATAGGTGAATCATCAAAATTTGATATTGAAACTTATTTTCTAGCTAGTGAAGGTCAACCGCTCAGTCCACCACATTCTCCACTGATAACTCCTAAACGAGAACCTGAAGAAGAAAACCTGAGAACCCCCAAAAGTATGGTTGGATCTAATGCCAATCAACCTAATAATAAACCATGGTTATCCTGGGATGTCGTTGCATTTCCAGGAGAATTCCATCCTTTACTTAAGAATATTGATAATTTTTTCACTAAGTTTGACCCTAATAAAAAGGATCCAATTGAAGACTACATCAAGAAATTCCTGTTTGTTTTAATATTGTTAAATGTAGAACATGAAGATGTTGTCTGCAGATTCTTTCCTAACAATTTTGAAGGTAAAGCTATCTGGTATTTTTTCATTTCCTCAAGCCTATATCACAAGTTGGAATACTTTTGAGACAACCTTCATTGAGAATACCAGATAGGATAAGTCTCCAGTAGCTTTGGTGTTAGACCTCTCTAGAATTAAAATTGAATCCAAAGAGAAAGTAAAATATTTTAACCAATGTTTTCTCACTATAATAAATAAAATCCATCTTTCTTCCAAACCTACTGAAGATGTATCAATTGAGTTATACACCTCAACTCTTATGTTTTCCACGGAAATGTTTGTGAAAAGAAATGAAAAAGATACCTCGGAAGACATGTTTAAGGAAACTATTAAAGTTGAAAATGATATGTTAAGTATGAAGGGTAATCTAGGAGATAAATCCCACAAAGATAAACCCAATACCAAAAGAAAAGTGACATCAACGAAACCTTTGGAAGACACTAAATATCAATACTCCCCGGATATGGAAATCCTCCAAAGAATTATAAAGAAACTCTCCAATGAAATCATTGGCATAAAGTATAATGTAGGAGAAGGATCCTCGAATTTAAAGAAATTCTTCACCTATCCCTCAAAGAAGCTTACGCCTCCTATAAAAAAAACCAACCCCCCTTCTAAAGGGATTCATATGGAAGATGTCCTGAAAGAATTCAAAATACGTGTTTCCAATGATCAAGCATATTCTTACCAAGAGAAAGTAAAATATGGGGAGGAGAAATCGAAGAAAACTGTTCAATCCAAAGATTCTGGAGAATCACAAGGATAGGGAGTGAATTCCTTTTGGGATATTTCCTGTGACTTACCCGGGGAAGAAGAATATGAAGTAGAAGAAATTAATTTATCTTAGAATGCAGTTACCAAGAGGAGTAAATCCAAAAATCCCCCATCAGACTACTTCTACCTCGAAATCCACCAATACATCAATGACCCCCCATATGAATCATCCTAGCATAAAGCAGTTTTTTCATTCCCCTGTAACCTCAAGTTGGAATGTGACTTTCTCAAATACCTCAAGAGAAAAAAGGCTAATATTTCTCCGTTTGAACCCCTAAAGCTCCCATATATTCAAGAAAGTTTTATTAATATCTTGTATGGGTTAGCTCCTCCTAAAACCCAAGAAGGTACTCAGGGAGGAAGTAGAGACAAGGAAGAGGTTATTTAAGGTAATAAGACTGAGAAGAGAGTTCCATAGAAGAAATCAACTATCAATGACTCTTTTATAAGAGAAAGGTCAAAATATACAATGTCGCCTTTCTTGCTAACCTTTAATATTTTCAATTGAAATGTTCATAATTGTGTGGTTGATTCAGGTTCATCCTCCAACGTAATTCCATACGTATTCTTCTAGAAATTGAATGGTAAACCAGGAGAATATGATATTTAAATAATCCAATTAGACTGATCAACCGTGAAGGTCATGGGAGAATTTAAAAATGCGTTGATTAGACTTGTATCCAACACAAAGGTACATTAGACAATTGACATTATTTTGGTGGATATTGCTAAGATATATGGACTTTTGTTGAGTCTAAAATGGTCAATTATGCTTAAAGGATACTTTTCTACTAGCTGGTCTCACCTCTAGCTACCCTATAATGGGAAGCATAATCAAATAAGGGTGTAAAGAGAAAGATATATGAAACACATGGTTACAAACCTTAATGAACCGAATGAGTCGGTCATGTTTAATCACTCAATCTTGGGGAATTATAGCTTAGATTTTTTTTTGCAGGAATTTCACCACTGAATTATCACCCTACGTGGAATTAGACATGCAACCCGAAATAGTTCATTGCACTCATATTGTTGAGGCCAACTGTAACATAGTAGATAGTTTGAATATTAAATTTTGTGTATAGATTGACTTTGACTTGAATACTGACACAAAATTTGATCAATTTTATTTTGAAGAAAAAACCAACTCTTGTCCACAAAGAAAATAAAGTGTAACCCTAGACATGTGGACCGTTTTTTTTATGGATCCAATTATAATGAAGGAGAAGGCATTGGATGCATCCTAAAATATCCTATAGTTAAGGAAACTCTTATAACATGTATGCCTAAATTCCAATGTGTTGAGCACTCAACACACCCTAAAAAATCTATGAACATTTTCTTTTTTGGGTACCACTCAATCTTCTTCATCGACTGTTTGTAGGAATCGGTGACCCAGAGTTTTCCCCGACTCACTTGAGAAATTGGGCATTGACGATAGTGAAAGGTAGCATAAATTGTTTGGGAAGTCAAAATAGCCGAGCGCCGACCTTCATCGGCGTCGGTCGATGAAAACATTTCTTTCCCATGAATAAGTCTCGAGAAGGATGTTGCCGAAGGCCGATCCATTCGGTTTCAGAGAAAGATGTAATAGTAAGCACCGCACCAAAGTAAGGATCAACATCGCCAAACTTCAACCCCTGATATATTTCAGGCGTCAAAGACATTATAATGTGTTAACCCATAAAGAAAAAGTTTACCTTTTCCCAATACCACCCGATGTTGGCACCCGTAGTATCTAGTTTTAGTATTTTCGACGCGAGCGAGGTCCCAAGTAAGATCCTTATTTATCAATGAATGTGTTTTATAGCTAAATGTTTCTAATGATCCGGGGTCAATAATGCCACGTAAGCATCAATTGATACTAGAAATTTTACAAAATGGAAACATATCAACAAACCCACAGTGCCACAATAACGATTACAAGATCTAATAATTTGTGCAATCTAATGATTTATGATGAGAAAACACAGTTAATTTTCCCCTTTGCATCCATAAGAAAGCATAATACATTCAAAATACTCCTGATACTTAGTATTAAAGGGGTCCCGCCAAGTCCGCATCACATACAACTAAGCCATGTCAACACCACGACCAGCCAGCCCGGTGGCAGTAAAAAGACGAATTTATTTACAACAGAAGAGAAAAAGGGGATTTTGTCCAAGCATCACTCAGGAGAAGTGCAAGGAACAATATCTCCCACTATGCCTTTCCCTAGGTTACTACTTATGCCTTGCACTGTGTTCTTCTCTCCCACCATCACCTGCGCCTCGCACAATTGCACAATTGTATCTGTGCTTCTCGAAGCCGCCTCTGCAACCAAACCGTGCTTCCTACATGACCCGACGACAATGATATCTCCTAATCTTTCACTGCTAACTGATACCTCAACTCTCTGTTCTCTTGGTAGAATTTGAATATCATCAGTTTAGCCCATTCTAACCGCTGGGCATAAATCTCATCGGGAGAACTTGGTGCTCTTTCACCTCCTTTTCCCCTACCACCTTCCCTACCGGTATTCCCAACTGGCATAGACTAGTGGGTAAACCTCATGGACTCCTCAATGATTGAACATACACCTAGCTCAGCCGGGAGGCAGTTCTCCTCCCCTTTTTTCGTACCCTTTTTGGGCCTCCCTCTTCCTCGCGGTTTTGGCTCCCGAGGAAACACAGTTCCCATCATACCTCTTTTAGACATGTATCCTTTTTCACCTCGAGCTTCACAGGAGATGCTGACACCATCTCCATGCCAAGACCTGTACCGCATGTTTGACTTTCAAGAACATGGGAGGCTAACAAAAAAGAATCCCAGGCACGCTAGGGCTCAGACCTGGCACTCTGACTACTCCGTAGACCCCGCCTCTGGTTGGACGGGGATCCCATTATGCAACAACATGCTGACTCGAGCGTCCACAGAGGATGGGGAACATCTACACAGGACTTCACCAAGATGAATTCTCTATACGAGAACTCCAAAGAATATAAGCTTGGCATGAGCATAATTTTTCCCCTAGAATTCCCTGAATTTATAGAAAAACAGAGGAGAAAAACAAAGCGTACCAATGAGACACTCGCGCCCTGTGACATGGTTATTAAAGACTCGACGCACCACAACTGTTCGATGGACGTAATCCAAAGCATGTAAACGCCGCTGAACGGAGTTACAGGTAACATCTAGTACAATCCTCCTGATCTTTCCCCAGACCTCCGTTATTCGACTAATGAAGTTTTACACGCTTGATAATACGGATTCTGGAAGCATTTAACGGATTTCCTTTTATGTTGACTAACCCTTTGGGAGTATACACCCAAGCACTCGCCTTGGACGTCTCTTTCGGGCATCAAAGGTCGAATAATTAATGTGACTATTTAAAATGTTCATGATGCTGCACTTGATTTTCCACCCCATGCTACGCTAACATAATTCCTTTTAACCAAATTAGCGACGACTTCGGCTAGGTCATCACAAGTCATATGAAGGAGAGACTAAGATCAAGTAAGTATTAAATGACCGAAGATAACGGGCTACACAGGTACGTATTAGTGTTTTCAATTTATTTATGTCTTATCACAAATTTCTTTGAAATCGCTAAACTCCACTGTCTTAATTGTAGGAAAGAAACCTCCCCGATTATCGAACAAAGTTCATCCTATGGTTTCACCAAAGGATTCAAAAAGAACACTGAAGCTGAATCATCGGTGCAATGAAGGTTTCTAGGCTCTCTAAGTGTGGCATCCCCGATCAGTTATCGACTCAAGTAACGTGTTGAAGACAACCACTAAATGAGACTTGTTGTGGGCTGAAGAATGTGCAAAGATAGCCGATGCAAAGCTAGGATGAGTACAATTGTTCGCGAAACACCCGATCAAAGGTCAAACTATGTTGTAACTACTAAACGCCAGTTTGGTAAAGTTCTAAACGCATGCAGTAGATATAAGAGGAGTATACGTAGCCCTAATGGAACAACATAGGTTCCCATGGGCTCAAACCTATGAAGATCTGTTTATTAGCTAGTCTGAATATGAAAGAAGTCACCCTTTTCAAGAGACATCTCAGGTGGACTGTTGAAACAAATTATTGGATGATCACGCCACGTGGCAATTTTTGTTTGGCCTAAATTGTATTTAGCTGTTAATTACAGCTGAATTTTATATTACAAATAGAGACATCGACCGATTAACCAAAGGTCGATGGTTGTTGTAAGAACTATTACTTTTTTGGTTTGTTGATAATAATTTTGAGACTGCTATGAATTGAGAAGTCCTTCTGAACCAAAGACAAGCTATTTTCATCAGATGTATGTGATTGGATATGGAGAAGAATTACTTCCTATCCTGTTCCAAGAATGATGCAGTAAATGAGTAAGAGCAATTGATTCTGTTGTCAAGTTATATGGTGCAATGTTTTGATGTTCTTTGCTTTAATAATGAATATAAATCGTTGTGTTGTTATGTAATGAATGTTATAGTAGATTAATTATTTTTTTTTCCATGATATTGGTTACATATGTGTTTTGTTTCTGTTAGTTATATTCTCAAGAAATAATTGGATGCTCATTTGGTTAGTGTATTATTACTAGGCCCTTTGGTATAGAATTATTGTCTGCATGTTTGAGCAGCGGGTTATCCCAAGCTCAACCTCTTCCCAGTAGTTGAAATTCAATCTTGTTACATTTCAAGTTGGCTTATGGTGGCTTGCGTCTCTCAAACCATCCCCACTCAAGAGAAAATAAAGAAAAGAACGGTCCTACCTGAAGGGAGAACCTTCACAAGAAAACACAAAGCCCATCAATAAATTGGCCGGATCGCAAGATCTGGAGAACCATTCCATCTCAAACACTGCAGAGTCTAATTGGACCTCGATGGTAGGTTTGGTTCCTGCTGTTGAATCAATGGATTTAAGACCCATCAACAGAATTGGTGCTAGAAGGAGGGCTTAGAGCTTAGAGCTTGCAACAAAAAGTCTTTCTGTTGAAGAATCCTACATATATCCATAACCGATATATTAGCCTTCAACTTTTTCAAATATTTCGAAGTTTCCTTTTGTACCACCTTTCCTTTTAATGTTCGAAGTTTTTAACAGGAATCTTCGCAATTGCTTGGTAGATTCTGGGGCGTCCTCTAATGTAATGCCCTTGGCCGTTTGTAATAAAATGGGTGATGTCCTTCTCAAAAGTGATAAGCATGTTATACAACTGGACAAAACCCAAGTCAAAGTTATGGGAGAAATCAAATATGTAATGATCAGGACAACGACACATCCTAATTTCGTGCAAATAATTGACATCATTGTAGTAGATATCCTAGAGGCATATGGACTATTGCTAAGTCGTGATTGGTCCAAGAAGCTGAATGGATATTTTAGTATAGACTGGGCACACCTTTGGTTACCACTAAAGGGATATAAGATCATGATCATAATCGACAGAGAAAGATATCTTAAGCATACAATCACTGACCTAGAAACCCCGAACGAACCCACTTCTACCGATTTCCCGGTATTGGGAAATTACTCCTGTGATTCCCACTTCGGGGAATTTTCTCCTCTAATTTCCATTGTTCCTCTTACCCAAAACTCCAAAAGTATCTTTCAGGAGGAATCGCCAACACCATTAGAGAACGCTCTCTTTTTCCAAAATCCTGTGATTGAGCTTACGGGACGAGAGATTGGTAAGCAAGAAATCAGTATAGAACAAAGAAAGGGTGATTACCTTCCACAAATTTGGACCCTCTTCTTTGATGGATATCAATCACAAGAAGGGTCAGGAGCAGGGTGTATCCTTATCAATCCTAAAGAATGACGTTATTTCCTATCCTGTAGGCTAGAATTCAAATGTACCAAAAACACTGCCGAGTATGAAGCTCTAGTGCAAGGATTAAAGAAAGCCATAGATCTGGGTGTCAAGGAATTGAAGGTTTTCGAGGATTCTGAGATCATTGTTAGACGAGTGAGGAATACTATTCATTGTAATTCATCTCATCTTAAGAACTACCAGCAGGAGGTGCATAGGCTAATAGAGCGCTTTAACGCTTTCAATATTACCACAATCCCGAGAGAAAAGAACGTTCTTGCCGACTCCTTGGCCACAACTGCTTCCCGACTGTCACCTCTAGCAGATTATGAAGCCTCCCGATTCACTGTAGAGCTGCTCTACAAACCGTCAGTGCCGAACAATATTTCCAATTGGAAGGTATTTAAAGGTGACGAGAAAATCATAAACTTCTTGACCAACCAAGACAATTTCAAAGACCTAGCCATAGACGATGAAGAGTTCCAAGAGAAAAAAACTAAAACTAATCCCCAAAACAGAAAAAATGTTGGAAAGTTGAAGGCTCACACAATCCGAAAGTGGATAGCTAATATAGAGAGTCTGTTTGATCTAAAGGATCGTTTTAAAGGACCAAAAAATGCGAAGACTAGTATCTCTTGCCCCCTCCATGAAACTGTGAATATTGGGACTCCAGAGAACCCGAAGAATATTAATCTCAGAAAAAATATGTCTAAGGAAGAGAGGAAATCCTACCTCAAATTATTCATACAATACCAGGATGTCTTCACATGGTCCTACAAAGAACTGAAAACGTACGATACCTGCATTATTCGGCACACCATCCCGTTAAATCGAAAATGAAACCTTTCCAACAAAAGCTCTGGAAGTATCACCCGTCCCTAGAGCCCCTCATGTATCAAGAATTAAGGAAGCTTCTAGACGTGAGGATAATTTTTCAGGTTAGACATTCTGCCTGGGTGGAAAATCTCTTTCTAGTAAGGAAAAATTCGAGCGAAATCCGACTATGTGTAGATTTTTGGAACCTCAATAGAGCTTCAGAGAAGGACAATTATCCGGTCCCACCGATGGATCAACTCCTACAAACCGTGTCAGTCTCGGAGATATTTTCCTTACTAGAAGGTTTCTCAGGCTACAACCAAGTGTTGGTTTGAGAGGAAGATCGTTTAAAAACCACCTTTCGAACCAAATGGAGAAGCTTCGCTTATAAACACATGCCTTTTGTGTTAATCAATGCAAAAGAAACCTTCCAAAGGGCCATGGATGTGGATTTTCGGGGGCTTATCAATAAGTGTGTGGTAGTATATTTAGATGACATAACAGTGTATTCGAAGAATAGGGAAGAACACATCCAACACTTAACTCACATTTTCGAAAGGTGCCGAAAATACAGTATATCGCTAAACCCTAAGAAAACCATCTTCAATGTCGAAGAAGGTAAGTTGTTAGGTAATATTATATCTCAAGAAGGTATCCACATAGATCTAGAAATAATTAAGGCCATAGATCAACTCTTGCTACCCCATAACAAGAAATCCATTCAGTCCTTTTTCGTCCAAATCAAGTTTGTGAGGAAATTCACCCCCGATTTCGCCGAAATTATCAAACCCTTACAAAAGATGATTCGCAAGGATGTCGATTTCAAGTGGGATGATGAGTGAAAATACRCTTTCAACAATATCAAATCTTCCATATCCCAGGCTCCGGTGTTGCAAAGTCTTGATTTTAATAGAGACTTTTCCCTTTATACTTTCTCCTCCGACCAATCACTAGCGACGGTTTTGACCCAAAAAGATGATGACAACAATGAATCCCCAGTGTCCTTTATGAGTACTAATMTTCAAGGAGTTTAGATCAATTATCCTGCCATAGATAAGGAGGCCTATGCAGTCTATAAGGCAGTAAATCATTTCAGGTCCTACATTCTCAAAAATCACACTGAGGTGGTTGTGTTGCACCCTGCGGTCTGATCCATGTTTACCCAACAAGAAATGGGGGAAAGAAGGGGGAACTGGATGGCAGTAGTCCAGGAATTTGATCTAGATATAAAACCTACCAAGCTATTAAAAGGACAAGGTTTGTGTAAGCTCGCAATCGAAGACTAGGTTCAAGCAAATGAAGATTCCAGGTGGGAAAATGAAATGGCACTATGGTGCAATGAAGTAGCATACATATCCCCAAGACAAGACTCCTGGTACAAGAATTTTACTTATCTTTTGCATCACAGGGATTGTCTTGAGAACCTCAACTTTAAGGAAAGGAGAGCCCTAAGATTGAAATCTACACAGTATCGTCTTATAAATTTGGTACTCTTCCGGATCAATTATGATGGGGTATTATTGAGATGTCTCAAACGCGAAGACACTGACAAGGTGCTGACGGAACTCCATGACGGTCCCACCGGAGGACACTTTGCAGGGAACACTACCGCCCATAAGATTCTAAGAGTCGGCTATTACTGGCCCACCTTGTTTAAAGACGCTCATACCCATGCTAGGAACTGTAAGACTTGTCAATTAAGTGCCGAAAAGGAGAAAAGGGCAGCGATCCCACTTCAGCCCATGACTGTCTCCAAGCCTTTTGAGCACTGGGGGTTGGATATCATAGGAGAAATTACTCTTAGTTATTCAAAACTCCACAAGTACATTCTTACTGCTACTGACTATTTCACTAGATGGGTAGAGGCCATTCCTCTCACTCATGTAAACGAGAAGGTAATAATCCAATTTATAGAACAACAACTGATCACAAGGTTTGGCATCCCCTCTGTTTTGGTCTTTGATAACGCAACCTACTTTTCTTCTACCCTATTGACTGATTTTCCTCTGGATAAAGGAATTATAATCAAGTACTTTGCAAATTACTACCTGCAGGGAAACAGTGTGACATAATCGACTAAGAAAAACCTAGTAAGGATACTTAAAAAGACCGTTACAGATAACCAGAGAAATTGGCATAATCAACTTCATAATGCCCTATGGGCCAATAGGGTCACACCCAAAGAAGCCATAGGAAATTCCCCGTACTTCTTAGTCTACAGTTAAGAATCTATCCTCCTGAACGGGCTCTATCTACCATCTCTTCAATTGGCCCAAGACTCCTAGGAAGAACCCTCATCGGCCATGCAACAGAGAATCGACACTTTGCTCATTATGGAGGAAGAGAGATAAAAGGATAAGTCAAAATTCCTGGTTCACCAACATATAGTGAAATGATGGTTTGATAAGCCTAAGGCTAAAGAAAAGATCTTTGAGGTAGGAGACTTAGTGCTTAAATGGGAAAAAACAAACGAACCTAAGGTAAAACACTATAAGTTTCAAAGCCTATGGCTTGGACCCTTCCAAGTAGCCGAGAGAATTAGGGCATGTACCTATCGATTACAAAACTTGAGGGAGGAAATTGACACCCTCACAGTAAATGACCAAGCCCTAAAACGATACTTTCATTGAATAAAATAAAATAAAATAAATAAAAATAATAATACTAATACTAATACTACTACTACTACTAATAATAATAATAAATAAATAAATATATTGTAATATATGTATATATGAATAAATTGTGTGCGGGAAGCAAAGAGGAATCAAAGATTTTACATTCGCCCAGTGAATCACCATTTGTTGAGCACTCAACACACCCTAAAAAAACTATGAACATTTTCTTTTTTGGGTACCACTCAATCTTCTTCATCGACTGTCTGCACAAATCGGCGACCCAAAGTTTTCCCTGACTCACATGAGAAATTTAGCATCAAMGATAGTGAAAGGTGGCAGAAATCATTCACGAAGTCAAAATAGTTGAGTGCCGAAAACATTTCTTTCCCATGAATAAGTCTCGAGAAGGATGTTGCCGAAGGCCRATCCATTCGGTTTCGGCAGAAAGACGTAATAGTAAGCACCATGCCAAATTAAGGAGCAACATCACTAACCTCCAACCCCCAATATATTTTAGGCATCGAAGACATTATAGTGTGCTAACCCATGAAGAAAAACTTTACCTTTTCCCAATACCACCCGATGTTGGCACCCGTAGTATCTAGTTTTAGTATTTTCGACACGAGCGAGTTCCCAAGTAAGATCCTTATTTATCAATGAATGCCTTATATAGATAAATTTTTCTAATGATCTGGGGTCAATAACTCCACGTAAGCATCGATTGATACCAAAAACTTTACAAAAGGGAAACATATCAACAAACCCACAGTGCCACAATGTAACATCCCCAGCCTCACACATGCCGAGGACATGCCACTCCTCAGATGCTTTACTTAGCTTTGAAACCATCTTTGTAACATTCCCAGCCTTCAAAAGGACAGGCCATGCTACTCCCTARCCATTCATGCCAGGCCACGCTAGACCAGAGAACACATCCATTCTCTGTGCGGAACGTATTGTAACATACTTAGCATTCTAACTAAGTTATGTCTCATATAATTTTCTAACTGCATGYAATTAATCATATGCACACACAAAACTCTTGCAGAAGCTTAATATATATAAAACGTGAACAGACAAATACGCTATGTAAATGCATGAATTCACACTGAATAATAGTAAACATATACAGGCATCATATACATGCAATACCCATAAGCATACAGACAGTTATAACCACACATAGGATAAATCCATAAAAATAACACGTGAATACCAATGCAACATGTAAATTAATCACACAATTGACACTTATCTTTGTGAGAATATCACCAACTACATGCAGACCTTCGATGAACCTCCCAACCTTAGACCACACTGTTCATCACTCTCAACAGTGAGTCACCCCCGAGCTGGGACTAAACTCCACCTAGGTAAAGGGTTCCTAACTAGGCTAAAGGCTCATGAACAACATGAAAGAATCTGTCTCGGGTGCTCACTCAACTAACAACCTACAGTCCCTCATTCCCCACATGCCTGTCCCACCCAAGGAAGTGTGCCCCTTCTCTACTCAACAGTCCCTCAGCTGCCCCACTTCCATTCCAAGGCTTCAACAATGAGCTAGATAGGAAGTCTCAGAGCCCTATTGTTGTAGTTCAACACCTTCATGAAATCAATCCCCAGAAATTCTCTCACCCAGAGAAGTGCTAACGGGCCTGACAACCTACCTCTTCAATATCCCATGGGCCTGACAACCCGCTTCTTCAAACCCACTCCCAAGCTAACAGTTAACCAATAGAAGGCTCTGGATACGGTTTCAGGTAAAGTCATGAAGATACCATGGATTGTTCAATGGCTACCATATTCATGGATGATTGACTGTATATCTTAGTGACAGATGAATCCGGGAAAAGATGATGGTCCCCTTGATAACGATCCCCCTGAAATGAACTAAGTCCAACAATATGTATGCATGCCCCCAACTTGACACTTGTCATGTTGGAAGCTACTTTGGCCCACTTGTCTCCAGCTTTATAACTTAGGATAACATAATTATCCGTAATTTCTAATTTAAGAAATATTAATATAATATTCCTTAACTTAGCCCCTTCCCTTTCCCTAACTAGTGGAGTTTAGTCCCCCATCTCTTTTATCGTGGTCGGTTTGTGTGCATCGATGTATCCTATATTAAATATGAGATATGTACAAAAACAAGCGCACTAGCCTTTAACATATAGTCTCTCTGGCCTAATCAAAACATAAGCATCCTAGCTTAGAATAACTGGCTCACCAGCCTATAAAACATATCATATACATAAAGGATTCCTGGCCTCAATATCGCTCGCGGTATCCTGGAACATGCCCAATTCATCATTTTATTGCGCAGTACATGCGCACACTACACCATGGAAGAAGCATGTCAAAATATATTACATAGCTCACCAGCTTAAGTACATTTGCATTTACATTTACAATTGGGTTCAGCTTAGGGATATTACAATCCCCTCCCCTTATTTATGCACTGTCCTCAGTGCATCATGTATACATGTACAACAAAATTTTCAAACACCCTCAGTGCATTATATACTGCGTACCATTCAAACTCTTTAAAGTCTCCAAGCTTTAGCTATTGAAATCTTGTCACCCATCTGGCGCTCTACTTTCTATCACCAATTTTGGTGCTCATACTGTAACATGAAGTCAATTGCTCTATTCCATAGAACTAGTTCAGGAAATAATTCAGCTCATTGTTCCTTATTACATGCTTCAATTAACTTCATTGAAGCAACAACTGTACGTAGATTCATGACGTTCCACCCAGCCTTATATCTCACTACTGATAAACTCTCAGCAGCGTACCATTTCCAAGAATGGAATATGACTCCATCGGGACAATGGCTTCCCAAGATAACCACGACCCATAATCAATATCAGCATAGTCTAGGCCAAGGTACCAAACTTCAACAACACTTCAACCAATGGTCTCTCTTCCCCACATGACTATACAACCAAAGGTAGTATGCACCTTCACTGTCCAACAACTCCTAGGCTGCTCACCTTTCTTTCCAGGCTCCAGTACAAACCGTATAGGAAGTATCAGAGCACCATGGCTCCAAGATTTCCCACTTTAATGATTATCTTTTCATCTCAGCAACACTCCCACCAACGGTCTCTCTCTTCCCCACATGCCTGTACAACCCAAGGTAGTATACACCTTCACTGTTCCATAGTTCATCGACTATTCAACCTCCCTTCTAGGGCTCCAGTACATGTCGGGCATGAATTATCAGAGCACCATGGCTCTAGGAGTTCCAACTTTAATCAATATCATCTCATCTGCATCACACACATGCAGTTGTCATGAGAGAGCATTATAAAAAATCCATTTTATAAATCAATTAATTTCATAGGGAATTTGACTTTTTCCCAAATATGAAATTCTATTTATATTGCATACAACCAATAGATGGTCAGCATTTTCTCTATATCCTGATTCATCAAGCACGTCACCTTATGCAATGATTCTTAGAATTGCCTGCACCTAGCAATTCAATCACAATTACCAAACAATTCAACCAAATAGAATGACTCATCATTCTATTCATATGCATATTCATAATTAATAACAATAAGTTCATTTCTTCAATTTTCTGAACAGAAACTTTCTGCAGTCACTATTCATGTGATCACCTCACTTGCAACTTCCCTGTTGAAATTTCTATTAATTCCTGAAATGTTCTCAACTTCAAAATTTAGCAACATTTCAACCATCAATATAATTATTTTCATGCAAAAGCATATATACATGCACTCAGAAAATGCATTCTACAAAAAAAAATGCATTTAAGTATACCATTCGATCATGTATGAGTGCAACTCTTGTCACTTACCAGGCATGAGTGCAACTCTCAATGCCTAATTACTCAATGCACCTTTGCATTGATCTTCAAAATGATCCTTATCTAAGTCATGCATCTCACCATTCATAAATTGGAAATATGGCCAATGTCTTGACCCATATCCACACACTTCCCATTGTCTTCACAATTACTTGGATGCCTTCCTTTTTGACCTGAACACTACACCAAGAATACAATTCTGTAGTGTTTATTAGTGTTAGCAAAAAGGTTGCAGTCCAAGTTTTATTTAAAGTAGGAAGCTCATTGGTATTTGTGTGGAACATAACCTTTCTATAACCATACCTTGCCATATCCAACAATGTCCTGGTCTCATACATGACTAGCTTTCTTAGCCTCATTCCTATAACAAGCCCTTATCTTTTATTTTCTTTGGTTATTGTCTCATAACCAAATTAACATGACATGATACTATGTCAGTGTGTGCATTCAAAAGATAAAAATCTTTGATAACTATAACAGACCTCTAGCCTTTACTACACCTAGTCGTAACTTAATCTTGTCAATGCACTTAAACAATACCATACAACGTAGTAACATCCCAATTTTGGGAAGTTCTTACCTAGATTTCCCTTTGGCAATTTCACACATAATTTCCAAAAGAAGGATACTTACCTGTAGGGCTACCATTAAACGAGTCTAATGCTACCCGATCAATTGATGACAATAGGAGCTCTTATGCTTCCTTATTAGCCTTATGATTCAATATTCCAGCTTTATGTTGCTTCCATCCGTGTGTAGAAACATTATCAACAGCACTTGCAAACATGCAAGTAGTATCACCCTTTGGTTGTCCCAACAAGCCATATAATACTTGCTGCTACAATAATTGCAGTAACTTCTTTCTTCCTGTATCATGTTTCCTTGTTTATCCCAGAAGTCTTCCATTCTCCTGGATTCCTAAACCTTCAAATGCTCTTCACTGTAATTACTGTGCATGATTATTTCTTATCTGAGCACCTTCTTAGACAAAACACTCTTGGCTGTCTTTGTTTTTCCATCCAAATACTAAGATGGTATTAATCTTCAGATTTTATTTATTTCCTATATCCATCTATCCCAACTCATACTTGGATGAATTATGATTCCAATCTTGTTGTCTTATAGACTCTAGATCTTCAATATCCATTTATTTTTCGGATCCCTCTTATCCAACTCCTCCATGACCCCATTCTATTTCTAGTCATGCTTTTCCGAGTAACGTAGGAAAGTTAAGACCAACTTCCCCTTTGAGGTGCTTGATTTATCCTTCCCTTTACTGATAATATCAGTACTTGGATTTTCTTGCTGCCTATTACTTTCCCTTGCCTTGACCAATCTGATTTCAACCTGTCTTGCACAATCCAATTCTATTATGCAATAAATAATGTCCTTCATACCATGCTTTCACTGCACACTCTGATGATCATAAGGGAAGCATTACTCTAATTTCATAGATAATCCATAGATATGATGCACTTCTTATTCATATGCAATAAGCCTCTTTCTTTATCTGATTACTATCATTCAGGTAGTCAATTCCTTTTATAATAGATTTGATTCCCATTTATTGCTTTAATCTGTGACTAGTTTCTTTGGGAGTGAATGCACTTTCACTAATTCCTTTACTAGTTGATCTATTCCTCTGTCTCGATTCCATTCAGTACTTGACTAACATGAGAGGACTTCCTGTAGTGGCTTCCAAAGACTTTATGGTTGCACCAAGATTCATACCTTAACCTTTTGTAGTCTTGGCCTTTGATCATCTTCTGAAACATTTTTTCATACCACTTTTTCCCTGAGTACCTCTGCAAAAATGTTTTTAGCTAAGACACAAGCCTCAAGAACTACATCATCGCAGAGACTTGATAGTTTGGAGAACTAGAAAAACCATCGTGGTTTTTAAAACAGACGCGTGGTGCCTCTAGAGATACATCGGGGGAAAGGCGGTTTGCCGAAACCACCTTTGTCAAAGTTCCAATGTTGCGTGCTTAAATATGTCAAAACCACCACTCGTGGAATGGGAAATGGCTAGTCAGATCACCCTTTTTCACTCGCTCGGTACTTCACAGCCATGTGACGTCAGCTGAATGTCGCCATGTAACAAACTCAAAAGATAATCATTTGAAATGGATTAGTTGAGCATGGAAAACAACGCACTTGTACATAGTGTGTCCGTGATTCATGCTTGGGATTCTATAACTACCAATCCTCAAGTATGAAGGCATCAACTTATCCATAAATGGAGTAATCTCTAAATTGCTCGACTTTCTGCTCCTTGTAAAATAATTTTAGTGCCCATAAACTGAGGTACATGGATAAGGCTAAATCCAGTGAGACTGGTTATTTGGGCAACATGCTAGACTTTCATGTGAATAAGGAGGAAAGGGTACTTGCACACATTCTAGTGACTAAATTCCACATAGAGCCAACTATAGACTCGAAGTTAGAAGTTAGGTTGAATCCCACTACGAAGGATTTATTCATCAACAAGCCAGCTACTAAGAAGAAAAGGAGCAAGCGGAATAAGAAGGAAACCACAACTGAAATGACTGAAAGTGTTAGAGAGAATCAATCGATCTGGTTAGATTCTTTAAAGGAGGAGATTGCTAAGATAAAATGAGTTCTCAAATTAAAATTCAAGTGCATTTTAGCAAATTTTGGACAGCTGGTAGCAGAGGAAAAAGAACCCTGGAGGTGGTAACTGTTATTTTAAATCATTCCCTTTTTACAACTTACCTCTATTTTTAGCTATATGTGGAGGTCCGAGCGTTTTGAATTCTACAAATAATTCCTCTATACATATATATTATCTTGAGGAAGAAAAAGGGAAAAAGGAACCTGTCCTCTGAGCAGGAAGACTTTTTGTAATTTTGGAATTAAAATGAATATACAAACGCAGTAGTGGATTTTGGACTATTTAAGAAAAGACTCTGACTGGTGGCGATATGCATCTTGTTATCTTTTACAGTATGTGTTTCTTGTAAGCTTATATTTCACTTTCATCTGTCTGAATCAGAAGAATATAAAACCCAGAATTCATCTATGAAATGCTTTCGGCTTGGCAGTTTAGACTATATTTATTTCTTCTCAACTAGCTCTTAATTCATTTTAAATAATGCTCCGATGCGGTTGTGTGTTTCTGTTCTATTAATACCATGAAAATTTCCATTAAACTCAAACTCATCGACTTAGTTAACCTTCTCCTCCTGATAGTTCAATGTTCCAACAATACATCGTTCATTCTAGATTCCATAGCCCAAAGGTCATCTTCGTTCCTCCAGTCATTCAACAAAAAACCCCAAAACAAACCTAATCTAGTCAAAATTTTCTATAGATATACCCACTAACACGAAAGAGTTCTAAAAAACGCTTTGCAAAAAGATGACATTCAAATTGCATAAAACGTCGTGGAAATTCGTTGGTTTTCTGTTGTTGTTCGCCTTAAAATCGATTTCGCACGCTCAAAAATTCAGCCTGTACACCCATATTTATTGTGCACAACAACACCACTAGGTAAGTCGTGCTTCCACGCACCTATAACCATTGAAGCATTTCCCTTCTGTCGCGATACTAACTTGCGCGTACTATTTTTTCATTGTGCGCCAATATCTGTTGCACGCAGTTTTAGTTCTTGCACTGATACCTATTGCGCACAGTTTTTGTATCATGCACTGATATACCACATGCATTTCACTTTATGCATTGCACCATGCCAAAGTTCAATATGCCCCCACCGCGCACAATTATCTACGTGCACCATTGATTACACTGTCGTAAGACAACTTATACTCATACTGTGCACGCATCAACCCAACTCCTATGTGCTTTGCAATACTACGCACACCACAAGCACCATTATTATGTGTGTGTACACCACACAATGCTAACTTTAGCGCGTGAATCCACACACAATATTATTCCACGTGGCGCCACAATTTACCACGCGCACCTGCACGCTAAAATTTTCCGCGCTGTACCGAAATTAAGCGTTTGCACCAACATGCCAATATCTTGCGCGCAGTGCCAAATTTTAACTATCACATGCTTTTCACTGCGCATCATGCATTTTTAGTGCACCACCTGTGCACATTCACCTTTATGCGCATCAAATCCTCATGAATTCTGCTCCATCTGTCATGGCTTCACTGTACCTTAAATTCGACCAATTCCCAGTTCGAATTTGCCAGAACAGATATTAAATCAGTAATATTTCATCACTTGACCAAATTTCTCCATTTTCTCATGAATTCTTCCATATAAATTGGGGATTTTCCCCATTTCCGCCCAGTTACTGTTACTTTTGCCATGGATGCTCTACAATTGAAATTTGGCCACTTCAAATTAAATCCTCTGTGACATTTTACTTCAACTCAACTTACTTGGCCCTTTAGGCTCAGTGTTGAAAAATGAAGCTCTGATACCAATTTGTAACGTCCCTGACCTCACACAGGCTGAGCACATGCCACTCCTCAGATGCTTTACTTAGCTCTGAAACCATCTTTGTAACATTCCCAGCCTTCAAAAGGCCAGGCCATGCTACTCCCTAACCATTCATGTTGGGCCACGCTACAATGGAGAACACATCCGTTCTCTGTGTGGAACGTAGTGTAACATACTTAGCATTCTAACTAAGTTATGTCTCATATAATTTTCTAACTACATGTAATTAATCATATGCACACACGGAAATCTTGCGGAATCTTAATATATATAAAATGTGAACAGACAAATACGCTATGTAAATGCATGAATTCACACTGAAATAGCAGTAAACATATACATGCATCATATACATGCAATACTCATAAGAATACAGACAGTTATAACCACACATAGGATAAACCCATAAAAATAACACATGAATAACAATGCAACATGTAAATTAATCACAAAATTGACACTTATCTTTGTGAGAATATCACCAACTGCCTGCAGACCTTCCACAAACCTCCCATCCTTAGACCACACTGTTCATCACTCTCAACAGTGAGTCACCCCTGAGCTAGGACTAAACTCCACTCTGGTAAAGGGTTCCTAACCAGGGTAAAGGCTCATGAACAACATGAAGGAATCCATCTCAGGTGCTCACTCAACTAAAAGCCTACAGTCCCTCATTCCCCACATGCCTGACCCACCCAAGGAAGTGTTCCCCTTCTCTACTCAACAGTCCCTCGGTTGCCCCACTTCCCTTCCAAGGCTTCAACAACGAGCTAGATAGGAAGTCTCAGAGCCCTGCAGTTGTAGTTCATCACCTTCAGGAAATCAATCCCCAACAATTCTCTCACCCAGAGAAGTGCTCATGGGCCTGAAAACCTGCCTCTTCAATATCCCACAAGCCTGACAACCCGCTTCTTCAATCCCACTCCCAAGCTAACAGTTAACCAATAGAAGGCTCTAAATACGGTTTCAGGTAAGTCATGAAGATACCATGGATCGTTCAATGGATTCCATTTTCATGGATGATTGACTGTATATCTTAGTGACAGATGAATCCGAGAAAAGATGATGGTCCCCCTGATAGCGATCCCCCCAAAATGAACTAAGTCCAAAAATATGTATGCAAGCCCTCAACTTGACACTTGTCATGTTGGAAGCTACTTTGGCCCACTTGTCTCCAGCTTTAGAACTTAGGATAACATAATTATCCATACTTTCTAATTTAAGAAATATTAATATAATATTCCTTAACTTAGCCCCTTCCCTTTCCCTAACTAGTGGAGTTTAGTCCCCCATATCTTTTATCGTGGTCAGTCTGCATGCAGAGATGTATCTTATATTAAATATGAGATATGTACAAAAACAGGCGCAGTGGCCTTTCAAATCTAGTCTCTCTGGCCTAATCAAAACATAAGCATCCTAGCTTATAATAATTGGCTCACCGACCTATAAAACATATCATATACATAAAGGCTTCCTGGCCTCAATATAGTGCGCACTTAATAGGCTGCACACGGTATCCTGGAGCGTGCCCAATTCATCATTTTATTGCACAGTACATGTGTGCACTACACCATGGAAGATGCATGTCAAAATATATAACACAACTCACCAGCTTAAGTACATTTTCATTTACATTTACAATTGGGTTCATCTTAGGGATATTACGCACAATAACGATTACAAGATCTAATAATTTGTGCAATCTAATGATTTATGATGAGAAAACACAGTTAATTTTCCCCTATTCATCCATAAGAAAGCATAATACATTCAAAATACTCTCGATACTTAGTATTAAAGGGGTCCTGCCAAGTCTGCATCACATACAGCTAAGCCACGTCAACACCACGACTAATCAGCCTGGTGGCAGTAAAAAGACGAATTTCTTTACAAAATAAGAGCAAAAGGGGATTTTTTCCAAGCATCACTTAGGAGAAGTGCAAGGCACAAGATCACCCACTATGCCTTTCCTTGGGTTACTACTTACACCTTGCACTTTTTTCTTCTCTCCCACCGTCCACTGTGCCTCACGCCGTTGCACAATTGTATCTTGTGCTTTTCAAAGCCACCTCTATAGCCAAACCGTGCTTCCTACGCAACTTGGTGATGATGATATCTCTTGATATTTCTCCACTAACTGACGCCATAGCTCTCTGTTCTCTTAGTATAGTTCGACTATCGTCAATTTATCCCATTCTAACCGCTAAGCAGAACTCTCGTTGGGAGAACCTGATGCTCTTTCACCTCCTTTTCCCCTCCCGCCTTCCCTACTGGTAGTCCCAACTGGCACCAACCAGTGGGTAAAACTCATGGGCTCCTCAACGACTGAACGTACACCTAGCTCAGCTGGGAGGTGGTCCTCCTCCCCTTTTTTGGTACCCTTTTTGGGCCTCCCTCTTCCCCGTGGTTTCAACTCCTGAGGAAACACGGTTCCTGTCATACCTCTGTTAGATGTATTCTTTTTCACCCCAAGCTTCGTAGGAGATGTTGACACCGTCTCCATGCCAAGACCTGCACCCCTTGCTGGACTTTCAAGAACATGGGAGGCTAACAAAAAAGAATCCCAGGAATGCTGGGGCTCAGACCTGGCACTCCGACTACTTCGCAGACCCCGCTATTTTCATCAGATGTATGTGATTGGAGTTGGAGAAGAATTTCTTCCTATCCCGTTCCAAGAATGATGCAGTAAATGAGTAAGATCAATCGATTATGTTGTTAAGTTATCTGGTGAAATGTTTTGATGTTCTTTGCTTTAATGATGAAGATAAATCGTTGTGTTGTTATGTAATGAATGTTATGGTAGATGAATTATTTTGCTTGCCATGATCTTGGTTACATATGTGTTTTCTTTCTGTTAGTTAGATTCTTAGGCAGTAATTGGATGCTCATTTGGTTAATGTATTATTACTAGGCCCTTTGGTATAGAATTATTGTCTGCATGTTTGAGCAACGGGTTATCCCAAGCTCAAACTCTTCCCAGTTGTTGAAATTCAATCCTGTTGCTTGTCAAGTTGGCTTATGCTAACTTGCGTCTCTCAAACCAGCCCTACTCAAGAGAAAATAAAGAAAAGAATGGTCCTACCTGAAGGGAGAACCTTCACAAGAAAACACAAAGCCCATCAATAAATTGGCTGGATCATAAGATCTGGAGAACCATTCCATCTCAAATGCTACAAAGTCTAATTGGGCCTCAGTGGCATGTTTGGTTCTTGCTGTTGAATCAAGGGATTTAAGACCCATCAACACAATGCACAAAAAATAATGTTGAGTACGAAGCCCTCATCCAGGGATTAAGAAAAAAAGTAGATCTTAAAGTCAAATTAATAAAGGTGTTTGGAGACTTGAAAATTGTAATCAAACATGCAAGAAATACTACCCATGGAATCTCCATCCATCTCAAAAACTACCAACAAGAGATATGGTATCTAATAATTTTTCTTAAAGATTTTAGTATCAATCATGTTCCTTGTTCTCTTAATTATGATGCATATTTATTAGCAAATGTTGCATCTAAATTAATCCCATCTGAAGGAATGATTCCTGACACTTTCTTTTTGGAATTGTTATATAGGCCATACATACCTGAGAATATATTCATCTAGAGAGTCTTCGATGATGACATGAAAATCATAAACTTCTTGCACATGAAAGACACTTTTAAAGACTCAACCATTGATGAATATCATCATGACCGAGACATGAATGATGAGATACAACTTCCTCTAGGACTAACGGTCAAAGAAAAAAGAGCTCAAACAATTATTGTTCCTAGACCTTTGTTAAGACTTGAAAAACTTTATGATCTACAAGACTAGTTTAAGAAGGTGACCAATTGTAAGACTGATAGCTCAACCATGCGGCTTAAAGTCATCAATCTGCGAACTGATGATCATCCCCAGACTGTAAGTATTGGTATCAATTAGCATTCATAGGAAAATAAATATTTCATTAAACTCTTCAAGGAATACAAATTTGTTTTTTCCTAGACATACGATGATATTAAAACCTTTGATACTAGAATTATACGCCATGTTATTCCAACGAATCCCCAGATGAAACCCTTCTAGCAAAAGATATGAAACATGCATCCTAACTTAGAACCTATGGTGAAGAAGGAATTGAAAAAACTCTTAGCTCCCAAAATTATTTTTCCTATCAAACATACCCAATGGATTTCCTATCTAGTCCCTTCCAGGAATAATACTGGGGATATCGAGATCTGTGTTGATTTCAGAAATCTAAACAGAGCCTCGGAAAAAGGAACTTACCTTGTATTGCCAATGGAGCAAATATTACAACATGCTTCAATATCAAAGATGTTATCTCTCTTATATGGATTCTCAATCTACACCAAGTTATGGTTTCCCATGATGATCAGTTGAAAACATCGTTCATAATCAACTAGGGAACCTATACATATAAGAGAATTCCCTTTGGATTAATTATTGCAGGGGAAACTTTCCAAAGAGATATGGATGTAGCAAGATATGGATGTAGAATTTAGGGGATTAATTGGAAAATCAACGGTGGTATACCAAGATGATGTCACTACATTCTCTAAATATAAAAGGGACCACGTGAATCATCTAAGGCATATTTTCTCCAGGTGAAAAAAATATGGCATCTCCTTAAACCTTAAAAAATATATCTTCACAGTGAATGAAGGAAAACTCTTTGGATTCATAATATCCAAAGTCAGGATAATGATTGAGTCAGAGAGGATAGATGCGATTTCTAAAATCACATTCCGCATAAAAAGAAATATATGCATTCCTTTTTTGGATTTTGTTTTTTGTAAGGAGGTTTGTTCCAAGCTTCATGGAGACTATAAAGCCACTTCAGGATATGATAAGAAAAGGACGTTGAATTCAAATGGGGCCCCAAGGAAAGGGAATCATTTACAAAGATAAGGAAATAAATAGCAAAGGTTCCATCCCTACTAATCCCTAATTTAGATCAAAACTTCATCCTGTATGTGTTCGCATATGATACTGCATTTGCAACCATCCTCACTCAAAAGAACAAGGAGGTGAATGAATTCCCAGTATCTTTCATGAGTTCAGGGTTACAAGGGGTTGAGATAGACTATCCTGAAGTTGAAAAACAATCTTATGTTGTCTTCAAGGAATTAAAATTCTTTAGACCCTACCTATTAAAATCCAGAACTAAGGTGATAGTGCCTTACACTGAAGTAAAAAAATATACTTGTACAAAAGGACCTAGAGGAGAAAAGGGATAACTAGATGAAAACCTTGCAAGAGTATGATTTAGAAATTAAGTCTGTGAAAATTAAAAAGGGATAAGGGTTGTGAAATATCACTACTAATTCAGAAATGGATACCAACAGTGAGGAGGAACTATATGAAGAGGGGAATGTAGTTGAAGAACAAGTCTATTATGTCCTTGTTACCTCCAATTCCTGGAACTATGAAATGAAATATTATCTGATGCATGGGCATGCCCCTCACTATCTGGAGCCAAGAAAATAGAAGGCCCTTGGGCCAAAGTCCGCTAAATACCAATTGGTTCGAGGAATTATATTTAGAAGGAATGATGATGGCATACTACTTTGGTTCTTGGAAAATGCCGATGTAGATAGATTCCTATGAGAGTTGCATGATGGTCCTGATGGAGGAAATTTCGAAGGATACATAAATACACACAAGATCCTCATAGTAGGATATTATTGGCCTACCATGTTCAAGGATGCACATGAATATGCCAAAAAATGTGAGGCATGCCAAAAGTCAGCTAGAAAAGAGAGGAGACCAACATTCCCATTACAACATATCACAGTAGATTATCCATTTCAGCAATGGGGTCTAGACATAATAGGATAAATCAATCCCAACTCTTCCTAGATACACAAATACATCTTGAAATCCACTGATTATTTCACTTGGTGGACATAATATATCCCACTCAAGGTGGTAAGTGTGGACCAGGTGATATATTTCCTAAATTCTCACATTGTAACTAGGTTTGGTGTTCCTCAATCTTTGGTTTTTGACAATGAAAAATACCTTGTTTCATTGAAACTAACTAAATATTCATTGGAAAATAATATCAAAATGAAGTATGTAGTGAATTATTATCCCTAGTGTTATGGTATAGTAGAATCCATGAACAAAAAATTGATTATAATTTAAAAAAAGACTATCATAATAACCAAAGAAACTGACATTTGGCTTTACCTAATGCCCTCTGGATGATAGAATAACACCAAATGCCTCCTTGGGTAATTCTCTCCTTTTCTTGGTATATGGTCAAGAAGTTATCCTTGGTATCCACTGATTTTTTCACTTGGTGGACATAATCTATCCCACTCAAGGTGGTAAGTGAGTACCAAGTGATATCTTTCCTAAATTCTCACATAGTAACTAGGTTTGGTGTTCCTCAATCTTTGGTTTTTGACAATGCAAAATACCTTTTTTCATTGAAATTAACTAAGTATTCATTGGAAAATAAGATCAAAATAAAGTATGTAGTGAACTATTATCCCCTGGGTAATGGTCTATCATAATCCACGAACAAAAAATTGATTATAATTTAAAAAAAGATTGTTATAATAACCAAAGAAACTGGCATTTGGATTTACCTAATTCCTTTTGGAATGACATAATAACACCAAAATCCTCTGTAATGTCCCCCACCTCTTAGAGAGGTGATGAGGAGACTCAGTGGCCTGGGCACCCCCACTAGGACATAGTCTCACACTGAGGGGGGAAAAGTCAAGAAGTTAAAAGTTATATTTTTAAGTTGACTTAAGAAAGGAAAAGGATAAAGGAGTAAAAGATAACTCAATAGAAAAATAGAATATTAACCCTGGGAGCTAACCTAACTCAACAGAGAATTAGAAGGAAAAGTATAAGTAAGAGGTTGGGGTGCACCTATTATTCATTCGGTTTTGGATTAGCATTTGATATTTCTCTTGAGCATTCAGTTTGGGGGTTTTGTTGTACAAACCCTTGTGAGTAACTCAGTGGTGAAATATCCACTCACCTTGTTCCACAACTTGGTCTCGGGGATGAAAGACTCCTCCACACCATTCTAGTCTTAGGACCAACTTATCGAGGGAGGTTCGATCCAGCTTATTCTGAGGGCCTGGGGCCATTCCGATAGTTGGGTTTTGTTTGCAGGGGAAAGACCATCAATTTGAGGGATTTTCTGGAGGGTTATCATCATTCTACATTTGTCTACATATTGGGACGTCGTGGATCCATAGGGGACGTCCTGTGATTCAGTAAAACTCAGATCTAGGGAGATCTGCTTGAGATCTGAGCCTGAAACTTCTCCCACGGGATTCTCATAGCCCAATCTATATTCTTGGAGATTTTTAGAGAATTTGGAGGCCTCCTTCATCAGGGTCGAACCAGCTAGGGTTTCAGTCATCCAGTGGGGCACACCATTCAGTGGAGAATTCAAATCTACAGGGTTTGAGAGTGGATTTGGGAATTTGGACATCTGGGTTTTCCTTACAGTT